>BQNB010037370.1:0-49489 GCA_026074375.1 Tanacetum coccineum | reverse complement strand
AACGACACGTTAGTGGTCGTTCTCATATCTTGTGCTATTGATCTATGAAGTAACGCCCTCGGATATTCAACATTCCGCTGTTACCCAGATTTAGGGGTGCTACAAAGCTACCCCAGGAACCATTGACCAGCCCATATCTATCTTTAACCGAGCACTCCGGAAACGAATCAAACGCAAATGTACATGAATTAACCGGATATGCCATCTGTCATCGTTTCAACATTTCCTCTCATCACTTAAAAATGTAATGGGTTTATATTTATGGAGGCGATATACACATAACCAAAAGTGATGTGCACATTATTATCATATGCATGTAGTGTTGTACTATGTGCATCACTAGTGTGATTTAGTTGTATGCATGTCGGTTTTAGTGGTGTGCATATCACCTCCTTTATATTTAAGTGAGGTATATGAGTGTCGCAAAAATGTTTTAGTGATAAGTAAATAAGAAAGATGATGAGATAAAAGTGAGGGAGAAGAATTTTAAAGGTGAGAACCAAAATTTTTAGAGCACATAAGGGGGGGGGGGGTGTAATAAGGAGATTTCTGTTAGACAATGAAACCCCGTAGGTTATGATTTATTATTTCACCTCTATTTATAGAGAAGACATAAAGAAACCCTAATGGACCCAAACCCACAAGTCGGGCTTAGGCCTAATTATCTACTAACACTCCCCCGCAGTCCGAGCGGCGAAATCGCGAAAGCTCGGACCGGAGAAGTAAACTAGAAAAGAAGAAATAAAACAAAATAAAACATTAACGTATAACAAAACAACAAGAACGTGACCTTAGCACGTTTTAACAACTCGTGACCTTAGCACGATTTAACAACTCATGACCTTAGCATGAACGTGATCTTAGCACGATTTAACAATTCATGACCTTAGCACGATTTAACAACTCATGACATTAGTATGAACGTGACCTTAGCACGATTTAACAACTCGTGACCTTAGCACAAATAAAAAATAAAACAAACTATAATTTTTTTTTAAAAACTGGATAAATAATAATAAATAAACCAGTGTACCCATCATAAACTAATCCACATATCCCAATCAAAACCAAGATCCCACGAACAATACCACAAATCTTCATTTAAAAAAAAGGAAGGAATAACCGGATCCAAGATCTTATCATCTTCATCATACCAAACACAAATATACGATTCACCTCCTCGATTTCATAAACAGTATGCAGATGGATAGCGGTGATGGTAAATGTGTTTGATTCGGTATGGATGTTGGTGCTGCTGAGAGGAAGGTGGCGAGGTCCGGTGACTGCTCCGGTGTTGCAGCAAAAAGAAAAGAAGAAAAAGCTATTTATTTTTGGGATCCCTCCGAATCATCGGCGAGTTGCCGATGACCGGAGGACGACTATTTTGTAATGAAGGTTAGTTTTTCTGAGCGGAAGATACGTGATTAGGGTTTAGGATCTTAATGGCTGATACCATGTTAGACAATGTAAACCCCATAGGTTATGATTTATTATTTCACCTCTATTTATAGAGAAGACATAGAGAAACCCTAATGGACCCAAACCCATAAGTCGGGCTTAGGCCTAATTATCTACTAACACAATTATGTCGTTAAATTTCAACATATGATTAACCACTTCTACAACCAATTTTACCACTAACTTATTGTAATACGATAACCAATTTTATCATCAAAGCATACCTCATTTAAAAACAAATATACCTACCGAAACTATTTAATAAAAACACCCACACACACAACAAACCTCACACGACTTGGACATATGCTCCAGCAAGGTCTGCTTTTCTTTCCGACTCACAGGACACGTGCTTTTGGGTGTGTGTAATAATAGTCGATGCGTCTTCGATGGTGCAATGCACGCGTCTTCATTTCTTTCCATTTTGCAAAAGTCAAATTGTTATTTAACTAAAAATGAATGGGTTATCTCTGTACAGATTATCCGGAGAAGACAAGTACTTAACTCAGAAGTACATGAATTAACCGGAGTATGTCATGACCGTTTCAACACCCAAACCGCGACTCACTTTAAGAAATTCAGAGTATTAGATAAACTACTAGCTTGACCACCTTGTTGGTGGTAGAATACGTCGATACTTTAACTAAGCCGTAAAATCCGTAGCCATATGCTCTGTAAGATAGTTATAGACAAAGATGTTACGAGTCTCGATGCAAATGGTTGAAACAATGAGCGTAAGATAAGCAATATTTGTAGCAAAGTAAAAGGATAAGAGACCAGTCAAAAACATAACGGTTGCCATTTTTGTCCATATCTTCAAAACAAGCTTCTCTTCTGACCTTTGGAGCGTGCATGTTCAAACCAATAATATATACTACTTCCTACTATTTCATTTCATCCAAATTCAAATCTATTTTAAATTTAAGTCTTACTAATATTTGTAGTTTGACTATAAAACTAATACATATTTCAAAATGTAATAAAGATAAACTATAACACGTACTTACTATATATACAGCTGCAGATATGCTCTGCAAGACTTTTCTTTTCTTTAGGTTCCTATTACTATTTCAACATATGACATTTATGGAACTATAATAAACGGTTGTCTAAAGACCTCATATTCAACGATATTAAGCTCTCGATCATCCTTTACATGAATTTCTAGTAGGAATAAGAAAGCTTCGCTTAGTTGGACAGCTTGCCTTAATTGGACATATTTGTTTAGTGACCCATGTTCCTCTAACGTCTTGCTAGTTTAACGCAATGCCACTCAACAAAAAGGGACCATTTCAACATATTTAAAAGCGTGAGCTTATTGTTGCGAATTATAACCTAACATTTAATTCCTGTGAACACTTCTAACACGACTAAATTAAATTATATGGATTATGATTTTTGTTTGGTTTTTGGTTTTTATCATATGTATTATGTAATGTGACATGATACATATCTAATAAGCCCTCATGGAGAAAAATATATACCAAAGATGTACCTTTGGTACAATGAGTAAGGCAAAGTAATTAGGTAGATCATTATTAGGTTTCCTTCATACTTACCTTTCAACATTTTCCTTAATCATTTGATTGGCATAAGAAAGAATAAAAGAAAATTAAATTGTTAGACATTTATAGAAAGTTATAATTACAATTACAGATTGTTCTATATTTTAAATCACAAGGAGTAAATAAACACACATTGTAAAACACATGTTGACTTTGAAGTAAATAAGAAAGATTAAAATGAATCTAACTCTTGATAACCAAATATAGAAGCAACAATTTACAAAGATGTTTCAACCAAAGTACACTAGTATCAATCTCATGACAATCAAGAAGTTCTCTAACTAATTAACAAAACAAAATCAGATTAAGAAGCAAAAGACTAGTTGACACAAATTAGGAATAAAAGGGTAAAAGAATGAAACCTGAAATCTTGCTCAACAATTCAAATCCTCTAGGATAAACCAAAATCTTGCTCACCGATTTGTTAAAACGGAGGACGAACACCACCACCACCACCACCACCGCTACCGTTGTTTCCACTACCTCCCCAATAACCATCATTTGGCAATTGAATTGAATTGAGTAGGTTTTGAGACATGCCTTGAAATAGTGATGGATCATTTAATAATTGTTGTTGTTGTTGTTGTTGTTGAGGTGGAGTGATGGCTCCTGGAGACCCTAAGGAGCCACCTTGCATAGGTAAAGTACTTTCCTCATCTTCGAGAGGAAGCCTCTCGTAGGCAGCGTTACTAAATGACGCTGCCATAATAACAACTGGTCCGGCGGCTAATAGAGCCCCGACCACGCTTCCACCAACCACCTGACCTTGTCCACCAGCTAGATAAATAGTCAAGCCAGTGGCAGCAGGTGGAGCTGGTGGAGGCAAAAAAGATCCTGACAACGACAAGATCTCAAATCGGCCGTGTAATGTCACGACCGCACCCGGTGAAGCCGGCTGTCGAAGCGTGACATTAGTAACCGTACCGGTCCCACTCAGAATACAAACGCCACGCTGGCGCCTCCTTGCAAAGGTGGCAATACACTCCATTACATCACAACCATCAGCAACTTCCATGACATGAGTTCGAAGTGCGTTTGCACTATCTCGCGTGATAATAATCGGGGGTTTCGGCTTGTTCTTGGAACCAGCTGGTCGTCCTCTCGGTCGTCTCGAAATTTCGCCTTCTTTACCTTCGCTACCACCATTACCATTTCCACTACCATCTAACATGTCATTATCCTCATCACGTTCTCTTTTATGACCACCCATGTTAAGACCACTTGTACCACTTTGTTCATCTTCAGAATTTTGTTGCTGAAACTGATGCAAGTTGAAGTTTCTCGTATGAAAAGGAGGTGGAAGTGCGTGGCTATGCGGCGGTGTAGTCATCTGATCCATTAATCAATCTCGTACTTGGTCTTTTTTTTTTTTTTTTTGGTAAAGGGTTTCCCCGGTAAATGTAATCTCGTACTTGGTCGATCTAGATTGTCCTAGCTTCAACTTCTTTCAATCAAGATAGGGTTTTTGATCCAAAGATTGAAAAGGGTCTTCACTAGATTGTTCCAAGATTGAATAGAAAGTATGTTGAAGGTGCCATAAGAGGAAAGAAATCTTGCTAGGTTTTGCAAGAGATTGTTGGGAGTTAGGAAGCTTAAGCTAGAATGATGTGATGTTATGCTTAACTATGTGTAGCTTTTGAATGAATATTGATAAAGATTAGAGGATTTATGGGTTAGGGTTAGATTTAGATTTAGATAGGGGATGGATGGGGAATGATATGGGAAGGATCCTCTATGGAGACACAATTTATTTTCAACTACTAGTATTATGTTTGACAAAACTTAATTAGACCCGTATTTTGTTCCTTTATCAATTATTATTTCAATGAATTGAACATATGGTTAAAACTTGCATATATATTTTATTTAATGTTTAAACATAGTTAAAAAAAAGTTTTTTTTTTTGACTGCGAATTTGTGTAGGTGGTCGTCTGTAAAAACACAAAATCATCTTCGCCAATGCCTTTAGCGATGAGTTTGTGGCCGAACCTTTTAGGGAAGACAAGTCATCGCCAAAGATTTATAGCGAGAACATGTCATCGTCAAAATGCCAAAAATGTCCGCCCCAATAGACTATTAGTGCAGTGTTACAAGGGTAGCTAGCATTCTACCCTTGTATCATTTTGTGGATACCTAGTTTAAAGTATATATGATGTACTAGGAACTTATGTTTAAAGCAATTCGTTTACAGAATCAAACATTAACTAATTACTCCATCCGTCCTTAAATAAGTGTCCACTATTGACTTTTAATGCCTTTTACTATCAACTTTGACCTTAAATTATTTTGTTTGTGTTATATAATACTTAATGAAAATTACATTAATGAAAATACATTTAAATCACAATCCATTCATATATTTTGCATCAAGTATTATATAACATAAAAAGACATATTTAAAGTCAAAGTTGTTGAAATATGACTTCGAAAGTCAAAAATGGACACTTATTTAGGACGGATGGAGTATTACTTTGAAGCGGATGAGAATATAAATGAAATTATATACAATTATCTTGGGACTATATTTTAATAATACAAAATCTTGTATTTATCTAGATTTGCCATCTTTTGTAGATACCTAAACCAATTTTTGCAAATATCTTTTTCTTTTTTTTTTTTTTTTTTATCATAGTATTCTTTTTTGTTGTGTGTGGCTGCGTGTATATTACTCCGTATATTGTTACAACTGATTTCCAAAAGTGTTTTAAAGCACATTATATCATATTAGAGGTTTAAAGAGAACAATTACTTTATAAAACTAGTTGAGTTGGTATCGAATTGGCATAAACCATGGCTTTTATTTCCACAAGATTCATACGAATGTGATTAGCTTAGCTAGTTAGTTTCATATGATGAGCTTATATAAAGACAGCTTATATATACATATATGATGAGCATGAGCATGAGCATGAGGATATCATATGGATGTTATGATGAGAGTATTATATGTATCACGTTTCCAAGATGGCATATCCACATGCAAGACTACCCCTCAGCTCGTTCGTATATGGGCTCTTTAATAAGTTGAACAACATTTGGATGGGTCCCAAAACCACTACTTTCATCATGTCACGTGTCACTACCCCACCCTTTCAATTCAGTTTTACATCATGTCACGTCTATATATGTTTGCTCTAGATAGTCTTTATTAACAACAGGAGACGAAGAAATTCAGATACTCTGCTTTGGGTCTCTTTCTTTCACCTTTTCCCTTTGAGTTGCCAAGATAAATAATTGTCTATTATTCGATTTCTGTATATGCCAAACCAAGAGGTTTTATCAGAACATCTTTAGTCAAGGTATAATCCGTGAAACGATATGATATACCTTGACTAAAGATGTTCGGTGAAAGGTCGGGTTTCTACGAGTTAACTAGAGAAGTGTATATATATATGTCTTGCTAGACACAGTTGGTTGTCGTGACGAACAAAATTTAAAATAAAAAACTACAATCAATACTACTTTATATAGTACGAGTATATGGTACCTTCTAATTATGAAAGGCCATAAAATTTTAAAATAAAAAACATTAGTATAAAAGAAAATTTAAAAAAAGTAGCATCTGAAATAACTTATTACATACACAAATAAAAATGACATCTAAAAAGTTACTCCTTCCGTCCCATATTAAGTGTCAATTTTTGACTTTTTAAAGTCTTTTTTTTTCAACTTTGACCTTAATTATTTCTTCTTATGTTATATGATACTTAATGCAAAATATATGAATGGATAGAGTTTCGAATGTATTTTTCATTGGTATAATTTTCAGTAAGCATTATATAACATAAAGAAAAATATTTACGGTCAAAGTTTATGAAAAAAGAATTCAAAAATTCAAAAATGAACACTTAATATGGGACGGAGAGAGTAATTTTTAACTTCTAACTATCCTCAAAATTAATATATCCCATTTAAACTATCTATAAACTTGTAACAGCTCACTTCAATCATCATTCATAAATATAACACACCAAACAACTCACTCAAAAACATAAAAACACACTTTCATATCCGCACCTCATCACCCGCCGCCGGACCTCACCTTCTATCAAAACTCACACCGCTCTTGCTGTCGTCGTTGTAGCTATAACTGGTTGACCACGAACCACAAAACCACCGTGAACAAAAAGTACTTCGAAAAATATTCTCGCTGAAAATATAATTATACAGGTACCCGCCGTCACAATACGCAAGTAGCCGGCTAGTGGTTTATTACATATCGGATAAAATATTTCATTTTAAATAGAGAATAGAAAGGTGTCGGTAAGTTTAACTTTGACCGATCAATGACACATTAAATACACAAATTTGATTATTATCAAGAAAAATATAAGCAAGTAACTAGATTTCAAAGTATGTTTCGCCAAAACTATTATACCAAAATACATAAATAAAGTGAAAGTGCTTATGATATCAAGTGAATGCATCTGCTTTGATATAAATAATGGAGATTAGGTGGGTAATCACCATCTAAGAAAATGTGCTAGCTAATACGACATTTGAGTTGAGATCTTTCATTCATGTTGTGACTAAACTTTACTTTTGACTTTCTACTTCATCAAAGATATTGAATCCTAATGGTAGGGTTGAATACTTCTAAGTAATAATATCTTCTAATAACCTAATAATAAGAACATTTTGTTAAAAACAATAGTAAGAACATTTTGTTGGAAAATGGTAGTCGGTTCCGCAAGTTATACGTTAGAAATACGTGAGCCTATTGGGGGCACACGCGTTAAACACATAGAATACGTTTTACTTCACGAAATATTTAAATAGTTGTTATTTAAACGTTACTTGATTAACTAGTATAACGAACTTTTAAATATATAAACCGAAGGGAGTTAAGTCGACAAGAATGAAACTATAAGGGTGCTTGTTTGGCCGGCCTTAGTGTTTCAAGGAGAGAAAGTTCGAGTCGATGTAGGAGACAAGGGAAGTGTGTGAAGGATAAGGATACAAGAGTGGTTATCCTACTCCATATACAACTAGGGCTTGGGTGCCTATATAAACACCCAACCCCTAGATCATAAGAGGGATACGCATATACCTAAAACCCACAAAATGTTACACCCCGCCAAGGCGGAAACGCGAGGCGTAAACAAGAATGGATATCATCACAACACATGGTGTCTATATAGAGAATACTAAAATGAAAACTAAAGTAAAGCAAAGACACAAAGTGTCATAACAATACCCAAAACCTAACGGTGTCTTTATTAATGAGAAAGATGTCTCGTCAATAAATGACATGCAAAACATAATCCAAACAATTCACGCAAACGCATTTATTCAAACAGAAAGCATAAATAAACTCCAAGCATCCTACAGTCTCTTCTAGCCACTTCGCTCTATGTGTTTGTTTTTTTGCTTATTTTTTTCTGGATTTTGTTTTATTTTTGGTGTGGTGGTGGATTTTTGGTATATTTGTTTGGGTTTTGGTTGTCTGGTGTTTTTTTAAGTGGGGTTGGTTTTTTTGTGGTGTTGTGGGGTGTGTTTTTTAGTTGGGTTTTGTTTTTTTTTGGGTGTATTTGATTTGTTGTTTGGTTTTTTTGCTTGTCGTTGTGTTGGGTTTTGTGTGGGTTGGTTTGTTTTTTATAAGTTGTTGGTTGGTTGTTTAGGACGTTTGGTCATGGTGTTCTTTTTTTTTTGTATGGGTTGGTTGTCTTGTGTTATATTTTGTTGTTTTTTTGGGTTTAGTGTTTTTTTTTTGGTTTGTTTGTTGGTTGTTGGGTAGGTTTAGGGTTGTTTGTTTTAGGTTTGGTGTTTTTTTGGTTTAGTGTTTTGTGGGTTTTTTGCGTTTTTTGGTGGTGCATTTTTGGTTTGTTGTTTTTGTTTTTTTGTCCGGGTGTTCTTTGGTTGGTTGGTTTGTGGGTTATTTATTTGTTGGTGTTTTTGTTTTGTTTTTTGGTTTTTTTTCTTTTGTTTTGTTTTGTATTTGTGTGTTTGGGGCAGGTTTTTTATTTTGGATTTTGATGTTGTGATATGTGGTGCTTTTGTGTGTTTTTGTGTTGTTTTTGGGTCTTTGTTTTTGGTGGTTTTTTTTGTGTGTGGGTGGGAGAGTTTTGTTGGGATTATTGTTTGGTTTTGGGGGTTTTTGGTTGATTTGTTTGGTACTGGGTCTTTGTGTGGGTTTGTTTTTTTTAATGGGATTGTTTGGTTGTTGTTTGGTCTTTGTTGGTTTGAGTGGTCAGTAGGTTGGCTTTTGGATGTGTTGTGTTTGGTTTTTTCTTTGTTTTTGTTTTTGGGGTGTATGGGGTTGGTGTCTGTTTTGTTTTGGTTGGTTGGTTGCGTGGGGGGGTTGTGTTGGTTGTTTTTTGGGTTTGTTTTGTGTTGGTGTTTGTGGTTAGTTTGTCTTTGTTGGGTGGTTTGGGTTGTTTGTTTGTTGGGTATGGGGTGTGACTTTTTGGTTGTTGGTGGTTGGGGTTTGTTTTTGTTTTTTTTTATTTTTTTTTAGTTTTTGAGTTTGTTGGTTTGTATTGGTTTGGGTTTTTTCGTGTCTATGGTTTTTTCTTTTTTTGTTATGGGGTTTTGTTTTTGGTGGGGAGATTTTTTTTATGTTACCGGTTGTTTGTTTTGTTTGTTTTTTTGCGGATTTTGGTTTATTTTTTTTGTTTGTTTCTTTCTTGGTTATTGGGTAGTTTTTGGTGTTTGTTATTTTTATTTTTATTTGGTTTTGGGTTTGGTGATGTGGGTTGGGTTGTATTTTGTATTTTGGCGTGGTGTTTGTTTGTGGTGGATTTTCTTCTTTTCTTTTTTTGGGTGTTTCTGTCGGTTTGTTTTTTTTTGTTTTTTATGGGTTTTTTTTTTGGGTGTTTTTTTTTTTTTGGTTGTTGTTTGATGAATTGTTGGGGGGGTTTGTTTTGGAGAGGTTATATTTTGTTTTTTGGTGTTTGTTTGGTATTTTATGTGGTGTTTGTGTGTATTGGTGGGTGGTGTTTTTTTTTGGTTTCTGTACGGGTTGGGGTATTTTGGTATTGTTTTGGTTTTTTGTTTGGGGTTTTTCGTGGTTTGGGGGTTTCTTAGTCGTTTTGTTTTTTGTTTTTTTTTGGGTTTGGGGGGGGGTTGTTTTATTAGATTTGTTGGGTGGTTCCGTTGTTGGTATTGTGTGGGTGTGTTTTTTTTTTTTTGTTTTTGTTTGGTTATTGTTTGTTTTGTTTGGTTTTTGTTCGTGGTTATGTAGTTGTGGTTTTTTGGTGGGGGTTGTCTTGTTTTGGTTTTCTTATGTTGTTTGTTTTGGTTTTTTTTGTATGTGAGGGTTTTTTTTTTTGGGGGTGTTTTGTTTTTTGTTTTTTTTGTTTTTTTGTTTTTGGTGTGGTTTGTTTTTGGAGTTTTTTTCTTTTTTTGTTGTGTTTTAGTGGTGTGTTTTTAGGTGTTTTTTTTTTATGTTGTTTGGGTGTTGTGGGTGTTGTTGGTGGATTTTTTTGTGGTGATTGTTGTTTTTGTTTTTGGGTTAGGGTTCTTTTGTTTTTGCTTTTGTTTTTTGGTTATTTGGGCTAGGGGTATTTGGGGGGGGTATTGTGTTTTTTTTGTTTTTTGGTTCTGTGTGTGGGTGTTTGTTGGGGTTTTGGGTAGGGGGTGGGGGGTTTGTAGTTGGAATGGTTTTTGTGGTGTTTTTTTTTTGTTTGTTTTTTTGTTTGTGTTTGTGTTTTTTTTGTGTTTGTTTTGGTTAATTTTATGGGATATCTTTTGTTATCTTTTTTTTTTTTTATTTTTTGGTTTTTTTTCTTTTTTTGGTGTATAGGTTATTTTGTTTATTTTTGGTGTTGTAGTGGAGGTATGGTATTTGTTTTGGGGGTGTTTTTCGTTTTGTTGATTATGGATTGGGTGGATTTTACTGTTTTTGGGTAAGTAGAATTTATAAAACATTAATTTTAATATATAAATATTTGAATTAATGGAAGGGAAATACGTATAGGATAAAAAGGGAACGGATTTATAAATTATTAGATAAATAAAATATATTTTTTTTGAAATTTAAGTAAGGAATTTAGTTGTTAAGAATTGTGTGTGAAAAAAACTCAATAGGTATATAATTAAAATTTAAAAATTTTGAATAATTAAGAATAATTTTATAAAATATTTAATTAATATTGTAAAAATAAAAATAAATATAAAAAGATTAAAATAAATAAAAAATTTAATTATAATAATAAACCAAATAAAATAAAAAAAAAAAAAAGATTATGTAAAAAGAAAAATTTAGTTTCATTATATAACATAAAGAAAAATATTTACGGTCAAAGTTTATGAAAAAAGAATTCAAAAAATCAAAAATGAACACTTAATATGAGACGGAGGGAGTATTATTGATTGGTAATGAGTTACAATTAAACATAAATGAAGGGGCATACCCCACCCCAGGCAACCAAACAAAGAACTCAAGACATTTCATAATATATATAAGTACTTACCAAGACATGGTAAATGGGCATAGGCCTACAACTAATATTAACACGCACATAGCCTACAACAACCAAATCCCAAAGAAAATGTAGGTCAATCTCAACATTCTTCGTGCACTGATGTTGCATGAGATTAGTAGAGATAGACAATCGTATTAGAAAAATAAAGGAATATAAAGCTCACGCAAAAGATTACGCAACCATGAAGTCTTAGCAAACCGCATTGACAACAACCTGATACTCAACATCAACATTGGGACCGAGAGAGTGCAAAAATACACACAAACTAAAAGTAGACCAGCAAAATCAACATCATAACAGGCAACCAGAGATGATGTTGATGAAAAAAAAGTTGTAAACTATGATCCAATGTACCAAGGACATAACACAAAATACGCTTGAGAGCCGATAAATAAGGCTCTCGCGGATCATGCATGAACGAACAAACTTGGTGAACAACATAAGATATATCTAGTGTGGTAAACGTAAGATACTGAAGAGCCCTTATAAGACTGCAATACAAAGTAGGATTCGTGATTGGCTCACCGTCAGTACGATACATTGTCAACAATGCTATGACACAGGTTACAATTGAGTATATGTACATGCTTAAGGATATAATAGGCATAATTATGTTGATACAAAAACATCCTTGCAGGAGAATAAACAACATGAATCCCCAAAAAATAATTGAAGTGCCAAGGCCAGTCATAAAGAACTCTTGATGAAGAGAAGCAATAATGCATTACAATAGTGTCGTAGAGGAGACAATCAAAACAATATCATAAACATATAACAATAAGTAAACAATGTTAGTCCCTCACTTGTATATAAACAAACAGGAGTTAGATGACTCTGATGAAATCTAACACGGGCAACATGTAACACCCCAAAACCGGGTTCTAAGTATTTTATTACGAGAATGACATTGAATGGTTTGACTAGACTTGATATGTAATGAAAGACCAATGTGATTGGTTAGTTATATAAATAGTCAAACTATAAGTTTAGATATTATGTGAATGGTTTTAAAAAAATACCATGTGTCACAACTAGGAAGAAAATAGACTTAAGGGGCCATAGTTGTGACAACCGGTATATTTTTTTTATTTACTTCTCAGCGGGTCACCCAAGCTAGTGCTACTCTCACCCAGGCACACTTAACTGTGGTGTTCGGATGGGATCCGGTGCATTAGTGATGGTATAATATTTTACTTTTTACCCTTGATATAATTCTTACTTTTTACTTTTTACGTTTTACCCTTTTTACCATTTACGTGATTAATTTACCGTTTAACCTCGAAGTCCTCTCGCGTGTAACTGAGAATCGTTCCCGGATTTATTCCGGCTTATTATTTAATGTAGTCTTTCGGCAAGTGCTGCGTTTTTACGTTTCGGATAGATATTTAAATTTTTAGAATTTTCCTTAAGGATATCGTGCGTTTTCAGTTTTAGCAGTGAAAATAAATATCATGGAGCACAGGATTCTCTAGGCATGATTAAACTTTCAAATAATTGCAAAACCCACCTCCCCTTGTCCTTCTTTTGCGACGCCACTCCCCGCCCCAACATCTTTCCTTAATTTTTGCACTAATGTCACCAAGATATTTTTTTAGATTTAGAATTCTTATCTTGAGAGGATTAGATCAAATACAAGATGCATGCATCCTTTCTCATTTCACCACATACCTCTCTCTCTAAAAACACACACAATCACAAAACCCTCTCCTCTCGCTCTCTTGCTCTCGTCGACGCCACACACACACATAAAGCTCACATTTTTCCATCTTTGATCAAGATTTTAGAAGCTCAAGATCATTCGGGTTTGATTCTAGTAATCATTTGGGTATTTTAAACAACGTTTGGGCTGTTCGTTAGCCTTTAATCACCTATTAATCCATCATCTTCGTAAGTTCACATTTCCTATATTTTTCTTGTACTTCCTTGATTCTTACCACATGAATAAGCTAGTTGTACAAACCGTTTTGTAAAAATCAAAGCTTTAAAATTTACAAAAAAAACCTTAAAAGGCTATATATATGTTTCGAAATTTATAAAAATAAGTAAAGGAAAAGTGTAATTGTGTTGTAGTGGATATTTTGTCAAAAATAAATATTTTTCTAAAGTGCTTATTTCTTATTTTGGCTTATTGATAAGCTCGAATGGCTTATTTTGAGCTTATGCGTGAGTCGAACAAAGGGAAAACCATAAACGTTTGAACTTTATGCTTATTCAAGTTTCATCTTATATTACTAGCTTATTTTCGTAGCTTATTTGATAAATAATAAGGATTTGAGCTTAACGGGCTAAACAAATAAGCCCAATGTTTATTTGGTTGGACTAGTGGGCCCCGGCTCAACCCACAGCCCAACCCGTGAGCCTTAAGCTCATGGCATAACTTATTTGGTGGCTTATTTATGGCTTATTTTGATAAGCTAAAAGTATATTTGCTTGTTCGTTTGCTTATTGGATTAGTTTTGGGATTTTGGTATTTAAAATCTTTTGTTTAGGCTTATTAGGCCTAAAAGCCCAATAAGGGTCTGTTGAGTTTCGGCTTATTTCATTAAGGGCTTATTGCTTATTTTTAAACTTATAAATTGGCTTAATGATACTATTATATATTTACTTATGTAACTTATTTATATTTAAGCGTTTTGAATATGTGGACTTGATGTAGAAAAATAAATTGTTGAATAACGTTTGGATAAAAAGTTAAGATTTGACATTAGTAGGAAAGGATGAAAAATCGTTTGAAAGTGGTTTTTAGATAAAGTCTACGACTTTAAAAAACGAATATATACGAACGGGTCATGCCAAAAAAAATTAAAATATTTATACTTAGAAATATTTTGAAAAACCTATTTTCTCAAATCTCGACAAAAAGACGAAATTAAGTCACTTTATAATAAATAAATATTCATTATACTAAAACAAGATAAACAAACTAAACTACATACTTTTATGTAAATTACTAAGTATTTTTCTTATTAACGTCAAAAAGACAAAATAATAAATATTATTATTTTAATACCCGACTAAAAGACGAACAATATATTTTTTAAAACTTTTATTTCTAGTTACGTGAATTAAAAACGTGAAAACATTTATATTATTGACGTCTTAGTTTATTATTTTGGGTTACCGGGTAAACCGCCAAAATTTATTTATTTACTTATTACTTTCATCCATTTACCTATTATACAATATGTTACGTTAACTTTGGTAATACGTTTTATCGAGTCATCACCACTACAACCACCACACAACTATTGTTACTAAAACTTTTCTTAAATCAATTGTACAACTACTCTTAAGAACTCCTATGCATCTTCATAATTTCACGCCATATCAATTCTAAACCAAACCGTTATTTATTAGGTCGTGACCGGGCACAGTTGTGCATTACCATGTGATCATTCATTTTCAGCTGCATTACTCATTATTTACTGTGAGTTCATAGCCTTACGTTTTCACATATTTTGAATGCATTTTATAACTTTTGAGGTGAGAAACACTGCTTGTTTTGAAAACCAGACACAAGTATTTTACGTTATATTTCCCTTGTTTACGTGTTGCCTAAGTATCTTAGACCACTATTGCCCGTATTATTATGAACCGTTAATTCCCTTCAGTCGACAGGTTGGTAGGTAAGCGCGAGTGAATAAATATATCTATTGGGAGTAATATTCCCCATCCGGGTTTGGTAATTCTTACTGGTCTGGTACGACAGGTTGTACAGGCTAACAGATGTATTTCATGTCAAAACTAATTTTGGGTGGTCTTTGGTCGGACACCTACCAAGGCAACTTTATATGCAATGTACATTCTACTCCTCCACTATTAGCTTCGGTGTCATGAGCTTAGCGCAACGTAAATACCTTTTTTTAAAGTTGTATTTGTTATAACTGTCGCATACGTTTTGAAATCTTGTGGTCCACTATAGCTACGTTTGAAATAAACCTATGGATTCGCCAACATTATGTTGACGTTTTAAGCATGTTTTTCTCAGGTGCTTAGCTTTGGACTTCTCTGATGTGCTATGTGGAGTGTACGTGCAATATGATATTATCTTTCAAGACTTTTCTTATCATTCATACTCGTTGTCTTTTGAAAACCTAATTACGCTTCCGCAATGTTTAATTTCATTTGAAATCTTGTAAGACTTATCCATTTTTAATAAATGCAACGAGTTATGATTTTCAAAACGTCCATTAGTGGTCGTTCCCTTTACCTTGTGTTCGAAATATTATGACGTCACGCCCTCGGACACGTATTCTGTCAGGCCCTGTTTGGGGGTGTGACAGATTGGTATTCAGAGCAAAGGTTATAGAGAACCAGGTAGAGTATCTAGGTGATGTCTATAACCAGTATGTGATCCTTACATGCTTTTACATGCTTTTGCTATGGCGTATACGTGAGTATCATTTTTCCTTGAGCTTGCTATGATATAGGTTTACCTTTGCCATGCGTTTATCGTTCCCTGCGTTTATGTTGCTTTGCGTTTATTTTTGCCCTTGAGCTCTATTTTGCTATGAGCTTACGCTTGTCTTGCGTTTATCTTTTCTTTGCGTTTACATTTTCCTTATGTATATTTCCCCACCTGTTTGTATAGAAGTTGTCTATATAAATACTAAACTTTTCCAAAACATTGTGAGTGACACAATGGTCCCTAAATTTTCCTAAATGCATTGTGAATGACACAATAGTCTCGTTCATTTCTAAACATCATGAGTAATACAATAGTCTTTAAAAAATTTACAACTTTACATTATACCGTTTTGCATAACTTTAGAAATCCGTTACAGTCTGCCAACCCCACTGATTATCCTACTATTCAACTTTGATGACGACTTTGAACACCCGCCCCATACTGTTGAAACACCTACATCATCTCGTTACGTCTTAATTTTTCTTACTTCTCGTAGCTTCTAGAAACATGATATGTGTTTAATCACATATCATTTTTCCCTAATAAAACGACTCTAAATGACCTAAAACAGATGAAAAATACAGTGTATATGTGTGTTTTGGTTATTATGCTGTGTAGGTAACGAATATCCGCAAAAGGAAGAAAAACGAAGTGATAAGAACAAAATCGGGCATAAGATTGGAATGAGCGTGAAAAGTCAAAGCCGAAGACGAAGTCTAGATAATGGGCCAACCTAAACCCAAATTAATAGGCCAAGTCAGCCCATTAAGTTTTATACTTATAAAACCTTAAACCTTTTACCATTAAATCCAAATCCATTAAGCCACTTATCCATTTCTTGGCCCAAATAATAAGTCAAGCCCAAATCCAACTCCTGGTCAAGGTCCACATTATAACACGGGGTCAACTCGGGTCAAAGTCACTGTTTACCATCTTCACCTTTCCCTCCCTTTTCACCCTGCACCAAATTATGCAGGGAAAATGCACTCATTCACCCACACACACGTCTATGAGCTTCTATAAGCCTTATCCCTGACACCTCTAACACCATCCATGTCCACGCTGGCAATCCCACATCACCCCATTGGTCAATCATGCGTGTAAGCAATCTAACGGTGCTAAATTGATGGATTATGAGGCGGTTACTGATCAAAGGCCAAGATTAGAAGCCTTGGACGCTCCTGGAAGGCTAGAAGGTTCTCCTCTCCCCTATAAATAGAAGGGTTGGATCACACAAATGAGGTGTGTAGTTTTAGTCTAGCTTTTAGTAATTTAGTAGCTTATTAGTGTAATTTAGCTTATTGTCTTTTTCAGCTTTGTAATTTCCTTATTAGCTTATAATCGTTTCAATTATTAATAAAATAGCAGTTTTATCTTAAATCCTACTTTTATGTTTATGAAAATGTGTTCAAGATGTGTTTAACAATCACCTAATGTAACATTCCGTATTTTCAGGTCATTTACGACGTCATATATTTTACTAATTGTTTTTTTGGTTTTTTTTCTTTCTCGTACGTGTTTACTTTTAATTTTAA
This sequence comes from Tanacetum coccineum, assembly GCA_026074375.1. NCBI lineage: Eukaryota > Viridiplantae > Streptophyta > Magnoliopsida > Asterales > Asteraceae > Tanacetum > Tanacetum coccineum. The sequence goes on along the minus strand of BQNB010037370.1, from coordinate 32,097 downwards.
TAGTTAAGTTAAATCGCGTAAGCTATAAATCAACAATCAACGTAAACGGACACCAAACGAATTAAAGTTTTCGTCAAACAAGCAATATATTATTTTTACGAAGGTAATAATTAACTTTTTATATTTTATTTTTATTGGTTACGTAAATCGTTTACGTTTCGCGATAAATTACGTTTAAGCATACCCGGAACCAATAAAATTAATCTACGCTTCAAAAAATACTTATGTTTATAACAAATGCTCAAAGTTTTATAAACCTTTACCTACATTCATCACTTGAGCCGAATTTACCATGAAATAAATAAACCAATACATACACTTTACAAAATTATACAATATGTTTAAAGTTACTAACTTATACTAGGCAAGTAATACTTTCATTTTGCAAATAAGATATTAGCTAGTCAATTCATTCCCTAAATTTCATGAGATGATTTCTATTTTAGGGAACCAAGTCATTAAAACCTAAAGACTTTCACAAGTCTTGACCAATGACTCATTAATTCTCTCATTGTGTTTCTTTGACTAGTCTTAGGACTATAAAAGGCTTGCACTAGTGAGTAAACTCACACACTTCTCATTTGCAAAGAAAAACTTCACAATATACTCCCTTTATCTCCCTAAAACCCACGGCCAACATCAAACCACCACCAAATTCATACAAAATTTTATTTACAACACTTACTCATATTCCTACATCATATCTAAGACCTACCAAGAAAGATTTGAGGCTTGGTTAAGCCTTTACAAGAGTTAAGCAAAGAAAAAGGAAAATTAGGGTTTACTTGGAAATTAGGGTTTTCAAGATCTTACAAGCTTGGGTTTACAATCTAAACAAGGGTTTGGATTGTGTTGGTCATCATTTTTGTTTTTATCATCATACTTCATATCAAGGTTATCTAGAAACCCTACATCCTTTACATTTATCATTTTATGTGTATATAAGTTCTATGTAGCAAATCACCATTTAGGGACTTATTTTCTTGAAAAATGGAAAGTTTTACTTATGATCATGCTATGATATACTTTGTCATGTGCTATATTGTTGATAAGAACATATGAGAATGAAGGTATATACATTATATAAGTATGGTTTATGTATATAAAGGCTATATAAGAAGTTACCTAAAAAGTGTATATGTTAAAGTTCATGGACAAATGAGTATGTAAACTAAAGGATCTTGTGATTCTTGGACAATATACGGACTAATCATGGACTATAGATCCTAAGGATATAAGACATATGATAATGAGTGTTGTAATGGACTTGTAACAAGATGATTAAGCTTAAAAGTTACAAAACAAGGTTTAAACATGTTTTTATGAAAAACCTCAAAACATTATGTTAGAATTCTAAATTTAAAGTATACTTTTTATATTTTTATAAAATACTACATCTCATGACAATTCCAAAAAGGTAAGGAACTCAAAAAAAGGATTTATAACAAAAAAGATACGTAGTTTACGAGTTATACGATAATAAACGGATTTATAGAAGAATTTTTTTAAAAACAAGTTATAAAAATTCTACAAATAGAAGGTTTGATATTTTTATTAAATCACACATGTTTTTAGGATTCCAAAACATTAAGAATCAGAGTTAAAACGAATAAGTTACGACATTTACGAGATTTACGATAACTAAATCTATAAAAATAAATATATAACTGTTATGAACAGTAAAATCACTATTCATCAGAAAACTCAATTTTGAAAATGTTTATATTTGATAACTCGTCTAATACGAAGGCGTGGCACATAAGGAACGGACTTAAAACGAAAATTTACGCCATATATTACTAAAGTATACTTATAAACGTTTTTACTTTATAAATATGATTTCACTAAAACGATTAGATGGTGATGTAGCTATATAGAATTATATGTGGTATTAGTTAATCAAAGTACTATATTACTAGGGAGTTTCATAATGAGGCCTCTTCGGGGTGGCGTATCGACGAGTTGTTGGAATACATTTTAAACAGTGACCCTAGCTCCTCATTACGGACAAATACATGACCTCTAAATTATGAAAGCCCGAACGATAGTAAGATGAGCTATACGACCTATAATAATCAAAGTGATAATACTTATACTACCTATATATATTAGGTTTCCAGTTCGAAATCGTAAAAGCATGACTCATTTTCTATTGTGAATACTTGTTGATTACCATTCACTCGAGGTGAGTTCATAGCCCCTTTTTCTATCTACTTGTTTTACAAACTCTACGGGGTGAAATTACATGCTTGTTTTACTACGTACACAGTTCGTTTAAACTGTTGCATCCAGATTATTGCTGATTATTATTTCCTAAGTTACCACAGTGCCATCTAAGTCCTTAATATCATGAACCGTCAATTGCTATTATAGTGAGCGCTAGTGTTGTGGATAGATCTATCAGGACTAACAATCCCCACCAGAATTTATGGTCACAAGTTGATCATGGTGCATTTAACATTTAGGAGAACTTAGGCTTTTTGGCAGACATACCCAACCTAATTGGGGCAGACAGACATTAAGGCCTTTCGGGTCAATAGCTTAGCGCAATAAGACATGTTTTGGACACTGAATTTGTTTTCATAGTCCTACCATTACTTAAATCTCGAGGATCCACACTTTACAGACAAACCTATGGAATTCACTCAACCTTTTGTGTAAACTTTTAGCATGTTTTAATTTCGGTCCTAAGGTAAAACTTGAGATGGTAGCCGAGATGGATATCCAAATGAAGATGGATTCTGTGTTTATTTAAATTCAATGCAACTTTTATCTATAAAAACTTAATTCACCTTTTGGTAGTATGAAGCTTTTGTATAATTAAATACGTATGTGGAAATGTTTTATGACTTTTAAAACATATGGACCAATGTATGAACTCTGATATTTTGCATGCAATCTTATGAAGTCTTATCTTAAAACGTCCATTTAAGGTCGTTTCCTCTATCTTGATTGTTGTACTATGACGTAGCACCCCATTGTTACCATTCCGCTGCATACCAGAATTTGGGGGTGTTACAAGCTAATAATCTCTTAAAATTCTTCTTAAGCTAGCTTTTATTCAGTTAAGCCTTCAAAGGCTTAACTGAATGAGTTAATCATTTCAATCACTCAAAAAAATACATACCTCTGCTTAATATTTGGATGATAAGCCAAACATGGATGGGCTTATGGACAATACCAGCTTGTTTTTAAACAAGCTGGAGCTTGTAGAATAAGCTCTTAAGAGCATTTAAGTCCCTGTTCAGCTGGGACAAAGGTACTCTTCATTTTCCACATATTGCAGAATATTTTCTGTTTTTGCTTATTTATGCTTATAATTGCTTATTTTATGTTTCTATTTGCTTTAATATGCTTATTAATGTTGCTTATTGTTTATTTGTGCTTTGTTGTAGCTTAGATCTCTTTTGTTCATGTTTTTCATATAAATTGTTGAAAAGGCCAAAAATAATGTCTATTAGTTTAACTTATTAAGAAGTGCCTATTTGTTCAAAGTTTTTGCTTATTTTTTATTGTTAAGAATAGTTAATCATCTGTTTTGATAAATTAGGCCTTTTTAGAATTTGTTTGAGTTTAAAAAATTGATTTTAAAATCTTAAAGGGGTGTTTGGCACAAGCAGTTTTAACTTGGTTAAAACTGCTTGTGTTGCTTTTGGTCATATAAGGACAGGGTTTAGCAATTCCAAATAAAGTCCAAAACACTCTTAGTTTGATTTTGGTCTCAAAAGTTTAGCTCCAAAGTTTAAGGTCTAATCTATCAATGGATGAATCTGTGGTAATTCTAGCTTCATAAATAAGCTTATTTTGCTTAGATTGTCATTAAAGTGGCTAATTGCTGTTAATTTGCATGCGTTGTTCATTGGTCATAATATGTCAGTAGAATAAGATAATGGTTTTAAGTGAGCATTTGTCCATTGTGTTGAAGTCAAATTCTGTCTAAGTGTCTAAGTATTATTTTCAAAGTGTTAAATCCAGTTTTCTATAACTAAATTTAGGTATGATTAAGCTTGTTTTAGGGCCCGAATTTGATAAAATAAGCTCATTAGGAATCAAGCTTGATCTATTTTCACTTTTGAGTTTTCACATTAGCTTATTCTAGCTTAAAATTAGGGCTGCAATTTGTCTTTATTAAACTTCAAAAAAAATCCAAAAAAAAAATTTAGTAGTAATCTGTCAGTTTTCAATTGCCTTTTTCTAGCTTATTTCTGAACCAATTTTCTTAATTCTTGTTGTTATGTGTTCTTTGGATGTTAAATTTAATCTGTTTTCAGACTCCATCTTATTTCAAGTGCTTATTTGGTCTTAATTAGCTTAAAGTTGGCCTAATTTCCTTTTATAACTGCTTGTTAAATCTTTTGTCATTTCATCTTTTGATTGCTTTTCAGCTCATTTAGTTTGTTAAAACCTTGTCAAATTTGCTTATTAGGTCTAGGTAGTTATTGGTTTTCAGCTTATTTGCTTAAAATTGGCTTTTTAAGTCTTAAAAATCCAAAACAGTTTAGCTTATAAACCATATAGTAAAGTTTAGTCATTCTGCCATTTTTAATCAGCTTAAGCTAGCTTAATATTGAGTTTCAGCAAAAAGTTCATTTGTTAAAGTTTCTTATTTTAGTTTGTTTTATAAAAGTTTTAAAACGAAAATAAAAAAAAAAATATTTAGCAAAAAGTTAAGGTCCAGGACTCGAACCTGCGACCTCACCCTCAACACACCAAAGCCTTAACCATTGTGCCCTTGGGACTTTTTTCATTAGAGTCTTAACTCATTTATTATTTAAGGGTTTTTCTAGTTTTGCTTATTCGTGCTTTTTAGCTTTTTAACTGCTTATTTTCTTCAGCCACTTTTCTAGTTTTTAATTTTCTTAGATTCTAGATAGTTTAAAGTAATTTTCTTAATTTTTCCAGAATTTTAATAATTAGTTTGCTATTTTTAATAATTAATTTAGATTAAAACTGTTTTTAATTCATAAAAAATAAAATAAAAGTCAAAAAAATATAATTTCTTTTTTTAAAAAATATTTTAATTCATTTAGGTTTTATAAATTTTCATTTTAAGTTTTTAGAGTTTATTTTGCTATATTTTTGCTTTCCCGTTAGTCGTTTAATTTCCCGTTAAGTGTTTAGTTATCATTTGAATTTAATTGTGCTTTTAATTCTAGTTTAGTATGCCTTTTATTTGTTTTCCCTTGCGTTTTTAGAATTAGTAATCAAAAACAAAAATATTCGATATTCGAGCATCAAACAAAATACCATCGCGGTTTTCAAATTCACCTCTTGTCGGGATACGACATCCGGGAGATAAAATATTGTTTGTCCTCAAGCAATTTTATATCAAACGGGATACTCTCAATACTATAGTTAATTTAAGATATTTAGTTATATATAACCAATCAATTCGCGCACGACTTTAACCCATCACCTCAAAACATTCCATTTTTGGAAACATGACTTTTGAAATTCGATTTATTTTATTTTTCTTTTCCTCTGTTCGATTCTAAAGAAAATACCGACAACAAGACAAGGAATGAGTTCCACGAGGATCGAGTGTATTATAACCCAACGAATTGCTAATGCTATTAAAGCTATTGCTGTCTATGAGGCAAGAATCCACATGGCTCATGACTAAATGGATCAGGTCGTACGTTAGGAAACCGAGGCAGTAAGGAATGCCAACAACAAGATAAACGACAAAAGGCCGTGAGAGCTTACACTGCTAGATCAAATAACAAAATTGGATATGTAGGAAAGTTACCCTTCTACAACAAACGTAAGTAGCGCCACACTGGGCCATGCACTGTGGAGTGCCATAACAACAAGAGAGTTGGCCATATGAGTAGAAATGGTAGGACATCCGTTTCGATAACAACTTAGAGACCAAAGTGGCAAATTAGAAACTTTAGGTACCTATTATGTGTGTGGAAAATCGGGACATTACAAGAGCGATTGTCCAAATCTGAACTGTGTGAACCGTATTTGGGAGGTAAAAGCTCGTAGGAACTCTAACGCCGTTAAAGATCATGCTGATACTTAAGGAGAGATTTTACTACTTTGTCTAGTGAAACCTAAGTAGACTTGGACTGTAATCCCTAAGAGATTTACACTAGTACTTCTGTATGAATTTCATGTATTGTGTGGATGTTTTTTTAAACCCTCTGTTCATTTTGTGTCATGACGATTTCGTCAGTTACCCTTCAATTCTCTAATAATCTATGTAAGGTACTCCTCAAATCTATTACCGTCTTACAACCCATTTTATAAACCGTTTTACTAGTATAAACTGTTTGGATGTTATCGTATGAACCATACTAGCATCGTCTTATGAACAGAGTTACTGTCATCTATAAACTATTTTTCTTTCCCGTCAGTCTACGAACCGTTTTGCTAAACAACTTATTAATCACTTTACTGGCGTCTTATAAACCATTTTGCTATTGGTTAACAAACTATTCTATAACATCCTATAAACTATTTCATTGTCGGCCTATAAACCATTTTGTCATTCTCTTATAAATTATTCTACTATCATCTCATAAACTATTTTTGCAATCATTCTACAAACTAACTTGTTTTCATCTTTTAACCTATTTTGTCGTCATTTATAAACTATTTTTCCATAATTTTATAAACCATTTTGCTAAAACCTTATAAACTATTTTGATATCATTCTATAAACCGTTTTGTCAACATCTTATAATTATCCTACTATTACCTCATAACTTATCTGGATATCATTTAATAAACTAACTCGTTTCCATCTTATAACCTATTTTACAGTTATTTATAAACTCTTTTGCTACCCTATTATAAAACTACTTTGCAGTCATCTTACAAAACATTTCATGAACTATTATGTTGTCGTTTAAAACTATTTCGTTGTCAATTTACAAACTCTTTCGTCATCACCTTATGAACTAATTCGTGTCTTTTATAAACTATTACCTTGTCACTTTATAAACTATTGGGTTGTCAGCTCGTAAACTGTTTGTTACCATATTATAAACCCATTACTGTTACATTATAAACCATCACGTAATTTCTTGTAAACTATTTTGCTATCACCTCATAAAATTATTTCCGCCATCTTACAAAATATCTTGTGTCGTTATATAAACTACCTTGTTTTCATTGTTACGAACTGTTTTGTTACCTTATAAACAATATCGTTTATACCGTATAAGATTTTTAAATATAACACTAGTTTGATGAAATGAGCATTTCATCGTTAGTCCCTAAATTATACATAGCTTGATCACCTATGTATAATTCAGGAAGGACCATGCTATGCTGGGAATAGTCACCATAAATTTTGTCAATTTGCCCTTACTTTCCATTTTTATTTCTTTCTTTTCTCTACATTGTCAACGGGATTATATTGTACTCATGTTTTATTAATATTTTACGTGCGTATTCGTGAGTCTTGTCGGTCACGTGTATTCGCATCCGTAAGCGTCATAGCTAAGCATATTTTTCCTCAACCTTTGCATATAGAAACACCACACCCTTAGACGAGAGACCAAGTCATGCTTCCTGTAGTCATAGTCATTACGGATTGTAAGATTCTAGAACGTAATGGACTTATCCTTCTAATTGGATTATGACCAAGAGAACTAGGAGATTTCCTTCAATTGACTTACATTTAAGTCAGTTAGAATCATGAAGATTATGAGATTCTCGTACCGACAAAACTTCTAATGGACCTAAAGTTAAAGCAAAGGACGAATTATTGCAAGTACATGAAACCTAGTTGATAGAAGCCTCACCTCCGCTAAGATTAGCCCTTTAAGTACCACGCCATGATCATTTGTAAAAAAAGATTGTTCATATTCTCATAGGTGATGAAACTTTAACGATTCAAAGCAATAGGAGTGATAGGTATGCATCGATAGTTGCTAGTGAGCAGAGAGCTGAGTTGTTTGGTAGGATTGGTATGTTGGAGCGGGATAACATGAGACTCAGAGGCATGGTAGGTGTTGAGAGGCAGAGAGTTGAACGTCTCCGGCGTAGTATGTCGTATGCTTAGAGGGATTTATAACGAGAATTGAACAAGCTAACCGTATAGAACCGTTACCCGCTACCTAGGACTGATGACCTCTTTCGACCAACTACGAGGATCTAGTGTTTACTCAAAAATCGACCTAAGGACTAGTTACCACCAACTAGAGTTCGAGAAAAGGATATACTAAGACCGCATTTAGGACCCGTTATGGACATTTCAAGTTTCAGGTCATGCCATTTGGTTTGACCAGCGCACTAGAGGTATTCATGGATCTCATAAATCGGGTGTGCAAATCGTACTTGGATAAGTTCGTGATAGTATTCATCGATGATATCTTTATCTACTCAAGCAGAAATAAGGAGTACGAGGAACACCTTAGGCTTATCTTGAAATTGCTTAAGAATAAGGAATTGTACGCCAAATTCTCTAAGTGTGAATTCTGGCTCCTGAAAGTACGATTTCTCGTCCACGTTGTTGATAGTCAAGGCATTCACAGAGATTCCACCAATATTGAGTCAATCAAGGATTAGGTAACGCCTACGACTCCAACGAAGATACGTCAATTCTTAGGTCTTGTCGGTTACTACCAACGATTTATCAAAAGTTTCTCTAGGATAGAGAAGCCTCTAAACCAAACTAACTCAGAAAAATGTGAAATACGAATAGGAAGAGAAAGAAGAGGAAGCCTTTTAACTGTTAATGTAGAAATTTTGTAGTGCACCAATTTTAGCATTACCCGATGGAACGGAAAACTTCGTGGTTTATTATAACGCCTGGCATAATGGATTAGGTACTATAATGATGCAGAAGGAGAAGGTGATAGCTTACGACTCTTGACAACTAAAAGTTCAGGAAAAGAACTACCCGACACTCGACCTAGAATTAGGATAAATATTGTTTAGTTTCCGGATTTGGGAACATTACATGTATGGCATAAAGCATACCATTAAGAGCTTATAGTACATTCTAGATCAAAGGGATTAGAACGTTGAGAAACGCGTAGATTGTTAAAAATTGCTCAAGTGATTACGATGGTAAGATTAGATACACCTTGTAAAGAAATGTTTTCTTGCAGAGATGCTGCTAAGCAGAAAGGAATCGGAGCTAAGCCTCCAGGGTGGCGAAGGCCTTGTGAACTTAGTTATGACCATTAAATTCTAGACTACCGCCACCAATTCATGAGGCTCAAGTAGAGCTCTCAAGGAAGAGAAGTTAAAGGATGAGAACCTTCATGGTACGGACAAGGATTTTAAGATTTTTAAAAAAAAAAAAAAAAAAGATTTGTCTTGATAGAACTCTCTCCATTAGGAGCAGGAATTGGTTATCACATTGTAGAGACTTAAGAAAATTGATCATGCATGGGTCACACAAAAATCTAACTATTTCATCCACTCTGGATCGGATAAGATATATCATAATCTTAAGTAGTTGTATTGATGGCCCGACATGGAAGCAGGCATCGCTACCTGTATCAACAAGTGATTGACGTGTTTAAGGATGAGGGACGATTATCAGAAGCCATCCGATTTATTGTTACAACCAGAAATACCCCATTGGGAATAGGAAAATATAGCCATTGATTTTATCACAAGACTACCAAAGACAAGAAGCAGTTATGACACGATTGACCATCAAAAGAATTATGATGACGTGAGACACAGACCATTAGAACTTCAAGATGGATATAAGGTCATGTTGAAAGTATCGCCATGGAAAAGAGTGATACATTTTGGCAAACGGGGAAGCTGAACCCTAGATATATTGGACCTTTTAAGATTCCAGTTAAAGTAAGAACTGTTTGTTATATACTCGAACACTCACAACAACTAAGCGATTCCATTGCACCTTTCATGTGCCAAACCTGAAGGGGTGTAGATCAACGAAACACTCGTCATTCCGTTGGATGAGATTTAAACCAACTACAAACTCCAATTCACCGAGGAACTGATTGAGATTATGGACCAAAAAGTCAAACAATTGAAACCAAATCGTATCCCGATCGTCAAGGTTATGTGGAATTTCAGGCAAGGTCCTGAATTCACCTAGGAACGCGAAGATCGGTTTTGAAGGAAATACTCCCACTTATTTCCCGACAACCCGAAACCCAATACCACACACAGAGCTTCGGGACGAAGCTCTTTTAATGGGGAAGAATGTGACAACCGGTATATTTTTTTCTATTTACTTCCCACGGGTCACCCAAGCTAGTACTACTCTCACCCAGGCACGCTTAACTGCGGTGTTCGGATAGGATCCGGTGCATTAGTGATGGTATAATATTTTACTTTTTACCCTTGATATTATTCTTACTTTTTACTTTTAACCTTTTACCCTTTTTACCATTTACGTGATTAATTTATCATTTAACCGGGAAGTCCTCCCGCGTGTAACTGAGAATCGTTACCGGATGCGTTCCGGCTTAATATTTAATGTAGTCTTTCGGCAAGTGCCGCGTTTTTACGTTTCGAATAGATATTTAAATTTTCATAATTTTCCTTAAGGATATCGTGCATTTTATGTTTTTGCGTATACCGTCATTGTCACTTAAAAATATCTTAAGAGTGGAAATAGATATCATGGAGCATACGATTCTCTAGGCATGATTAAACATTCAAATAATTTCAAAACCCCCATCCCCTTGTCCTTCTTTTGCGACGCCACTCCCCACCCCCAACATCTTTCCTTAATTTTTGCACTAATGTCCCCAAGATATTTTTTTAGACTTAGGATTCTTATCTTGAAGATTAGATCCAAACACCAATATCATGCATCCTTCCTCAATCAACCACATACCTCTTATCTCCCTAAAAACACACACAATTACAAAACCCCGTCCTCTCCCTTTCTTGCTCTCGTCGACGCCACACACACACACATAAAGCTCACATTTTTCCATCTTTGGGTTTGATTCTAGTAATCATTAGGGTATTTTAAACAACATTTGTGTTGTTCGTTTGCCTTTAATCACCTTTTAATCTATCATCTTTGTAAGTTCACCTTTCATATATATTTTTTTTGTACTTCTTTGATTCTTACCACATGAATAAGCTAGTTGTACAATCCGTTTTGTAAAAATCAAAGCTTTAAAATTTACAAAAAAAACCTTAAAAGGCTATATATGTGTTTCAAAATTTATAAAAATAAATAAAGAAAAAGTGTAGTTGTGTTGTAGTTGATATTTTGTCAAAAAGAAATATTTTTCCAAAGTGCTTATTTCTTATTTTGGCTTATTGATAAGCTCGAATGGCTTATTTGAGCTTATGCGTGCGTCGAACAAAGGGAAAACCATAAAGGTTTGAACTTTATGCTTATTCAAGTTTCGTCTTATATTACTAGCTTATTTTCGTAGCTTATTTGATAAATAATAAGGATTTGAGCTTAACGGGCTAAACAAATAATCCCAATGTTTATTTGGTTGGACTAGTGGGCCTCGGCCCAACCCAAAGCCCAAGCCGTGAGCCTTAAGCTCACGACATAGCTTATTTGGTTGGTTATTTATGGCTTATTTTGATAAGCTAAAAGCTTATTTGCTTGTTCGTTTGCTTATTGGATTCGTTTTGGGCTTTTGGTATTTTAAATTTTCGTTTAGGCTTATTGGGACTAAAAACCCAATAAGGGTCCGTTGAGTTTCGGCTTATTTCATTAAGGGCTTATTACTTATTTTTAAACTTATAAATTGGCTTATTGATACTACTATATATTTTTTTTTTGAACGGCAAATGGAATTTTATTAAAAAAGGGCTAGAAAGAAACTAGCAGACGATATACACGCAAAAACGATCCAACAAACAAAGAACGAAAAGGAACAGAAAAACTCTAACGAAACGAACTCGCAAAACAACCAAAGGCTATTAGAATAAGAAAGATCCCACCATGGCGCCAACTGAATTAACTCCCATGAACGAAACCGAACACCCGAGGCATCATACCAAAAAGCGATCTAACCGGCATCCTTTGTTTGTCTCGATAAGGCATTATGAAGAAGAATAGCTTCTTTAACGTTGCCATAATAACTCCAAATCTGAAGATCGCTAGGAAAATAATCTTTCCACGAACGTAGTTGCGCGAGAGAGAACAACCCGTGTATATTTCCATTGGGGTCTCTATAGCTCCATCGTTTATCAGAATCTATCTCGTCACTAGTTAGAGGACCAATATAATCAATCCACGAAGAACCAGACTCAACAGCAATATTTAAATCATTACCCGGGGGTGTAGATGGAGGCGCAATGATGGAGTCTTTTTCAGGAGCAATAACTGGCGTAACATCCTCATTATCATCAGTGGTAACATTACCACAATCACCCTGAGAATGAACTCCAAGAATCTCACCAGCATCATCTTCCAAATTCTTTTCCATGCAATCCTTAATACACCCATCATTATACAAGACCGAATCATCACGAATCTCGCCTTCTTCAAAGGAGTCCACAAGATCACTTTCCACCCCACGAACATCCTCCTCTCGCAAAACCCGACTAGAAGGCGACACCGAATCATTGTTAACATTCTTAGGGGAATCTGAATCACAACTATCGACATCCAAATGCTCCTCATTTTCCAAACTTTCATCCAAACTAGGACCCTCTGCATCCTTCCTTTCCAGAGGATTAGACTCGGAATTGACCTCCATCGATTCAATATTGGGCGCCCAATATGCAAACTCAGTAGCGATAATACGATAAGTCCGATTACGATATGAAACTATAAAGGACTCTATCACACGATGTAAAGACTCTGTAAGGACACAAACCTTCCCATGAGACATTGGTCCATCACTTACCATATCCGTAAACACGCTGCTTCCCCACCGACCACCCAACTTCTTATAAACCTCTGGAGCCCATGATGCCAATGGCAGACCCACCAGGTCTATCCAAACACATCTTTCATCTGGAATAAAATCGTGAGAAACATCTTTGAACTCCAAAAATATCTCTTTTAACGCCTTTGAAGTCTTGACGCTTTCCACTTGATCCATAGAGTCGAATTCCAACCAAACCCAACGTCCCCCAACATATCTAAGACCAACATCATCGAATCCCTCAGAAGACATATGTTTTAGAAGCTCTGAAATGACACTTAAATCTTTAACTTTAGCAAGAATACTACGCTCCATACCATCCAAATCAATACAATCGTCTACCGAGATAGACATCACCGCTTCATTACCCGCTTCCTTATATACCTTGTTACAATCCGACACCCCCACAGATTCTGCTCCAGCATTACTTGTACCGTATTTGCCCGACATGTCCACTGATTTGTTGCCCAGGACCGCTTTAGCATACGAGTTAAAAGACTGAAAAACATTTTCGTTGATACTAACAGATTGAGAGTTCGAACCTACACTGGGTTTGCCGTCCCCAGAACGTTCCACAGGTCTATTATAAGTTCGACCATACTTCGCCACATCGGCAAATAAATGAAAACCACCCATCCATGCCGTTCTTAGATTGGAAACTAACTGATTGATATCATTAACGTTTATAAAACGTACAAAACCAAATCGATGACCCGATTTGGATCTCTTTGCAGCTATGTAAACATTGATCACCACACCCCATTTGTTACAAATATCCCAAAGATCTTGGACCGACGCATTCCATGGGATATTAGAAACAAAGATTGATGAAAACGACTTATGTTCCTCACGAAAATTAGGATGGGATTTGTTGGGAATACCTTTGTTACGTTGCTCTTGACGACAATTATTATCGAGATGATCGTTCCTTTTGCTTTCTGAATAATTATTAGATCGGTGACCTGTGCCAATTGCCATCGTTATTTAACAACAGAATAGCCAAGATCCGAAAATAGGATTGAAAATGCCTATCATTGGTGAATTTGTTATTATCTTCTCCTTTCGATCGAACCGGAAACAAAGCTATGTATCACCCTTTTTGTTCCTTATTGATGAATGATAATCAAACAGGCTAAAGAAGATCGATCAAATGAAGAGAATCTTTTGAAATCGCCATGGCCTCTCCACTTTTGAAATTCAAACAGTTTGACTGGTTTGAATGTGATAGGAGAGAGAAAAGAAAAACACACACTATAATTTGAAAAATTACCAATCTAACATGGTAATCAGAACTAAATCGGTCCTCCTCTAAAAACACTCCAAATCACAGCCTTTTTCTTTCCTAAACTTTTATCCTATCTATTCGGCAAATCACAACTTTTTTTCTTCCCTAAACTTTTCTCCTATCTATTCGGTTATTCTTAAAAAAAACAAAAAAAAAAGCGTCGTTAACTCCGACGCGTATATGCGAAAAGTGATTTTGTAATACGTAGTATCCTATCCTTTAATAAGGTTTTTAAACCCGCGCTTCGCTGCGGTGTGCTTGAAATCAATGAATTTAGTCGGTGCTTCTGAAGCATGGGCTACATTACAATATCTAAAGTAAGACAAATACTAAGTCCAGACTTTCAGTCAAAATGTTTATTGATGTCAAATATTAATAGTGCCCACAATAATCATGCATAAAATACAGGAGGTTGATGAGGTTATCTTTAAACCAAGCCGGGCTCGGGCAAGTAGGGCGAAGAAGGGTTTGCGCAAGTAGACCGACCACTTTGTGTCACATTAGCTTTGTGCTTATGCAGTTCAGCAGCGTCCTATAGAAACGTGGTGTCCCTAAAGAACAATAATGAACATTAAAGTCTAGAAATCATGATATAAGTCTGTAAAATAGTCATAGACCTGATGAATAAGATATACATTATCAAACATTACATAAGTATTAACAATAAAGTGCAAGATCCTTTTGTGTAGTCTAATTTGGATATGAATCACTTATAGTAGAAAAATTGCAGAAAACATATGTGCAGGTTGTTGTAAGCTATCCAAATACCCCTATATAATCATGGAGGGTTGTTGTAGGCTATCTAAACACCCTTAAAAAATCATAAAGCGCTACCGTAGGCTATCTAAACACCGTTATATAATCTTGGAGAGCTGTTGTAGGCTATCCAAACACCCCAGTAAGTGTTGAAAGTATTTGTGCAGAAAACATTGCATGGCCCAATTTATTTGTGTTTATACCTATTTTATAGTCTGCAAGATTACTTATAAACATTTTTGGGGGCGTCACGACCCTCCCCAGCCCTCACAATGTTCCGTCCTTTAGCAAAACAAAAATGAGACTATATACACCAAGAATACTTAAACTACTGAACCAAACAACCACTGTTACTCTTGCTGTTGCAAAAAGTGTATATAGATTACCTTGAATATGCATACTGGTGTTAACGCGGTCTTCGCCACATTCAGATAGCTTATTCCACAAAGACACGTTGCTGATGTTCTCCTTTTAGCTGACCTTCGCTGCCATTTTACTATGCTCTAACTTTGCAGCCGGAAGGATTTTGAGGCATAATAATGTTTCACGGAGAGGCAACTCCTGTTTTATGATGACAAAACAAATAAATCAGGAGTTGTGCTTAAAGATCTAGTGGGCGGTTTTTATGATGCTTGGGATGCATAAAGTTTATTTCGCTAAAGCGTTTTCCATGACTACGTTGAGTTGGAGTGTGTTCAAATACAGTGCTAAATATGAAGCTGCTAGAAAGATTACCTTTGTTGTTTTAACAATAAAGGCCAAACGGCCGAAACTGATTCATATCTACATCTACATCCGACCACACCTACATCTGTTATCACATGCTCAGGTGACAACCAAACACAAATTCTCCCAATTCAGTACTTTGGCATCTATGGCTCATGCTCATATTTAATGGATTTCTAGAATGATAGGAGAATGCAAACCTTACCTTTCACAAATTAATCACAAACTCATCTATTTTGTGTAGACAGGGTTTTTAAAAGCAGGCCTAATACTTACCTTTACGACTCCATTAATCATTACAAACTCTGCTCTAGTCAACACTATTATATCATGGCCGCTTTCACGTGTACTGTTATTTATTTATAATTTCAAGATTTACTTGTTAAATAAATCACTTCAGTAAGAGCAGTAGTAATCTACCTGCATCTGAACGATAACAAAGGCCAGCAGGATTACAACGAATGTCGGGACCTGGTCTGAGACTTGAAAGATGAAAATAGTTTTGGAGCGGGGCGTTGAATAGTTTGTATTGCAGTCTTGCCCCTCTCCGGGTGTGATATTTCTAATAGTTCAGGGGTCTGCACATGTGCCTCTACATTTACCATAGGGATCGAGTTGGCTTAAAGAAAGAAAAAAAAATACCCAACGTATAAAAAAATGATAAACCACATTGGATATTATACAAATTGTAGCATCTAACAGAATTTACCTTTTTTGTGATTCTGTTTCAATAAATCTTTAGCCTGAAAGAATGTATCATAATTGAGACTTAAGACATTTGAGAAAATTCAAAATTAAGTAAAAGAGGGTGATAGAGAAAAAAGATGATACAATTTCTATAATGGCTGCAAATCTTAGCAATAAAGACGTACAGGTTCGTGTGTTCCACAACAGACACCATAAGTCAACTCTTGGCTCAGGTTAACTTTCTTAAAATAGTGGTGGCAATCAGTAGTCTTTTTTTTAAATTGGCTAAAACCAAAATGAGTGAAAATTTTGTTAAAAAGTGTTTTGATGTATTTAGTAAGCTCTTATTTTTTACTCGATCTATATGTTGCTCTTTTTTTATTAGACCACATACCTGAAATACGAATATGCTCCCTAGTCACGTAAGTCCACCGCGGTTGAATCCTGAGAAAGGCCTATACACGTTCACGCCCTTATTTCTGTTGGCAGGAAGAACACCAATTAGACAGCTCAACAATTAAACGCAAATCACAATAACTCACGAAGCTTAAAAAATTAGCACCTTGAGAGCAGGTATCGAGAGGTATTTGCTACTATAACTATTTTGAAATAGGGTCTCTCAGCGGAAGACACTGTTACACTCCTTCACACCCCAAGCGTTACCACTCGTGGGTAACTGATAAGGTAAAGACCTTGGAGTACCTGCAAAAGCATGGCCAACATTTGCTAAATCGGCAGATATTACCAATTAAATAAATTATAAATTACCTTCTTCTATTTCTAGGGATAAAATTAATGTGGCACAAGGTAATAAATCAAGATACTTATAATAATTTTTGAACGCATGGGGGATTTAATTGATTTTCGTATATTGACTTTAAAAACAGTCCCAACTTAATAGGGTTGAATATGTGTAGGTAAACAAAAAAAAGGGGGACGCTCCATCAAATTGTAGCCGCCTTTCATTTTTTATCATGTCTTCCATTGTTAAATTGAAGTTTGATTATTATCCTGTCTTCCATTGTTAATAATAAGGCTGTGAAGGTATGATTTTATATAATTGTTTATTTTTTCCTTTTTTTTTGGTTCATGCGTAAACGATCTGTGAAGGTATGATTTTATTAGTTTTATGTTTAGGATAGGTTGATGCGTAAACAAATTGTGAGGCATGGTTAAAAAAAATTATATTACTAGAATTTGATCTTATCAAATTGGTCAATTTTGTTTTATGGATTAAATTAGGGAAGTCGATTTATCAAGTTTACACTTTGTGCATTATGACGGTACCTTGAACATTTTTTTTGAGGGGTTTTTTTTGAAAAGATAATAAAGAAAAGAGCTTACTGTTGAGCAAAATCGTAAACACACCGTGAACTTAGTGATAGGCGTGCTTGAGAAAGAGTGAACTGAATGCACATGTATATCCCACAAAGAAACTTGAGCTCATGCTTAAAAGAGATGAATCACGCCCCCCAATGCTTCCTATTGGTAATACATGCTTGAATGTCCAATTTGGGTTATATAAGTTTAAAAATGTTAATTCCACTTCGGTTTAGGTTACGAAATATTGTTTTTCATGTTTCATCTTTTTGTAATCTGCTATGGGTCTCGCGATGGGTCTCCAATATCAAATATACCGTTCTTGAATCGTTAATGAATATGTTATTTGAAAATGCTTTTTGGATCAGGTTATTGGTATAACACATGTGTGATGAACACGAACAAGATTATGCTGAAAATACATGTGAATTTCAATAATAATTACTGAATTACTGTTAACAACTACCAAGTGTGCTGATGCATGTGTAATAAAATTGAAGTATATGCCGAAAAAGATGCATATATACATTTGACGCACCCTTATTTCATGTTATCGGTCTACGCCAAGTGTGCAGATGGTGCTATATCACATTGGAAAAACGTCGGTTGTAGACGTGCACAACATCTCAACTTAGAATGTTAGGAAGCTGATAAAGAAATGAACAAGATTGCACATGCACATACATCAAACTAAAAGTTTGTGATGAAATAAATGAGCATGCACATGTGTATCAATGAATATCATATGTTACTCACTTCCGAATTGAATTGAAGTTCGTACTATAATAGAAATGTTGATGTGGATAATATAAACTCAAGTTTTCAACATAAAGCTAGTGATCTTTAATGTACATGTTGTTCGATTAAAACAAGTTACGTTAGGAATGTTCGCATGTGCACACTAACACACCATAATCTGTTTTTAATCACTATTAACTTGTGCACATCTGCTTGCATGCCTCTCGATATAATAAAGGGAGGTAATTTGCACACTCCATTTTTTGATCCATACACTCTAAAATATGTGTCATGACATTTATATCATCACATAGAAGTAATGGGTGAAAAAAAGGGTAAAGTGGTGTGAGGGTATAACTGTCATGACACATATTTTAGAGTGTATGAATCAAAAAATGGAGTGTGCAAATCACCTCCCATAACTAAAAGAAGAAGAAAAAAAAAATAGAAATATGATAATATACCAAATTGGTTTTACGTTGGCATAATGACATCCATTTGTAAAAGTAAACAGGCGTAAATTATTTTTTTAAAGGGTGCACAAATGCATGGTCTGTCCATCTAAATTGGATCTTAAAAAATTCAATTTTTTGAATAAACGAAAATTATAAAATCTAGTTTATACGTAAAAATGCAAAAAAGTAACAATAATCCTAAAAACGAGGGTTTGTGGAAAAGTAAGAACAGTTTTAATTTTAACGTCATCAAGGAAATTAAATATATGATTTTACCAATGTGCCCTTTTGAATTAAATATAGAAGATGGATATCCAAACAAATCTGATTAGGTTGATTGTTGGGTTCTCGCAGTTCTGTATATTTATTTGGTTCTGAAAAGAACCTCACACTATATTATATTTATATATATATAGATTGTATATATATATATATTTAGAGATTTATATATTTAATCATATATATATAGTACAAAAAGTTGATTTGGTCACTCTCATGGGCAAAATGAACGGTCACTACATTCATATATTTTGTGGCTAAAGGTACCAAAATAGTCAACAATTTACTAATTGCACACATGAAAATTTTCGATTGTGTGACCATGAGGAACTGTATTGCCACACATTTTCTGTACGCTCACGTGATACTTTTATACACTAAGAGCGTTGGAAACAGTGGATCCGTTGACAAAAATCTCCAAAAAGTGATGTCACGTCAGTAAAAATGCTAACAGCCCCACAGAACTCATACGCTCCACATCATTGTGGGGTTCCGTGGCACGAGAAAATGCGAAATTATTACGGCCAATTAGATCCCCCTGAATCATCGTGAGGCATAACTTTTATTGATCAATTATTTATAGCTTACAATAGAGAACAAACCCTAACGGACCCTAAACCGGGTTTGGGCCTATTACTTTCACTAACAATAATTTCTTTGACTAACAACTTTGACTAAGATTAATTACTTTGACTAACATTTATCATCTAATACAACAAAGAAAAATATGACACATAATTGTATTTGATTGAATCGTATGACTCCTTAATCAAGCGTTCAAAACTGAACAACCAAAAAGATGAAGATGATATACAAGACTTGATCAAAGCAATAGAGTTTCGGAAAAAAATTCACAATTTTGAAGGAGCAAATAACATATGAAACAAAGAGAATTTACAATCCTTACTCATTGTTTGGCAATCGTGTAATTGTGTTTGTAATGTTATTTGTTGTGTGTTTTAAATAGACATACTCTTTGCGGGGTTTTTTTAGAAAGGCGACGTATATAACCAACCAAAAAGAAAAAAACTTACAACAAGGCATCCCCTCAATTAACAAAGACAATTAAGAGAGAAGGACCCTAAGGCAAAACTAAAAACAAGACAAGCAAAGGCAAAACTAAAAACAAGACAAGCAAAATACCATTAAAAGAAACACTAGCATACACTTACACACTTATACATACTGACACACGAATGGCAAATAAAGAACCAGACATAAACATTGACCAACCAAGGCCCATATGTGAAAGATAATTCACATATGAAGACCAAGTCCATCAATGTGAAATTATCTCAACTAAAGAAAAAAAAGAATCCAGTAGAACCTCTGACCCATTATGCAGAAAAATGACCCGTTTGCAGACAAAGAGAATGACCCGTTTGCAGACAAAAAGAGCCAGGAAAACTTAACAGAAACAGAACAGCAATTGCCACTGATCCCGAACACCTTCCTGACACAACAAAACCTTTACTGTACCCGACTATTTATTGTGGTGGGTGAAATAATGTTTTTTGGGGTAAAGGTGGAGAAAAAGAGGAGAAATCCAGTCCGAGCTTTCGCGTTTTCGTAGCTCGGACTGCGGGGGAGTGTTAGCTTGACAGATAAACATTATCCAATCAATCATTAATTGTCAAATTGATTAGTCAATCAATTAGTTGTCAATCATTATCTAGTCAATCATTCTCTTGTCAAGCATTAAATAGTTGTCTATCCACATAGTCTTGTACCTCTATAAATTGTAATGAATGATGAATGAAAGAGGACACACATTCACCATTCTTACATGGTATCACGCCTAATTAAACCCTAACCGATCCTGGAAACCTTCTTCTTCCTAAAAACCAATCGTTCCCCTCTAAAATCATGATAGGTCACGTTCGTAAAATCCTCTTACTACAAAATCCTCTTACTACAAAATCCTACACGAAAATCCTCTTAAGAGAGATGAGGACGATTTTAATATTTTACCCTGAACATACCGCAAAATTCTCTTAAGAGCAGAGAGATGAGGCTCCCGAGGATCATGCATATGAAGACAAACCTGCTGAACTGCATAAGAAATATCTGGTCTAGTAAAAGTAAGATACTGGAGAGAACCTGCAAGACTTCGATACAAAGTCGGATCCGATACTGGATCACCATCAACACCCAGTTTAGACTCAGTATCAACAGGGGTCCGACTAGAATTACAAGAAACCATATGTGCTTTCTTCAAAATCTTAATAGCATACTTCTTCTAAGATAAGAATAAACCTGAAGAATCACGCGTGACAAAGATACCCAAAAAATAATTAAGAGGACCCAAATCTGTCATAGCAAATTCCTGATGCAAGGAGCCAATAATCCACTGCAATAAACCCTTAGAAGAAGCATTGAGAACAATATTTTCAACATACAATAACAAGTAAGCAGTATCATTCCCCTGTCTGTAGATAAATAAAGAGGAGAGTCACAACGGCTAGAATGAAAACCAACTCGAGTGATATAAGATGCAAACCGCTGAAACCAAGCTCTAGGAGCCTGCTTGAGCCCATAAAGAGATCTCTGTAATAAACACACATGATCAGGATATTTAGAGTCCCAAAAACCTGATGGCTGATGCATATAAACAGTTCTCAGATAAATTCACCATTAAAAAAGGCATTCTTGACATCAAGCAGATGTATCGGCCAATGTCGAGAAGCAACCAAACTAAGAACAGTCTGAATAGTACCCGGTTTAACAACCGGACTGAAGGTCTCATCAACATCAACTCCCTCTAACTGAGTACTACCATTCGCCACAAGACGAGCCTTGTAGCACAAAGCGTTCCACTGCCAAATGCTTATAGAAAAAGCCACATAAACGAACTATATTCGTATCGGTAGGATTGAGGTACTAAAAAACCCAAAGTTCTGTTTTTAATAAGTGCAATCTATAGTTCATCACGCATACATTTTGCCAATTAGATCACTAAACGCTTCACGATAAATTTTATAAGGAGAAACACAAGATACAGCAAATAAAGACTCTCATGGACGATTAGTCCCTGACACACAAAACAGCGTGACCATAGGGGAACCGAGTCCAGGGTACGGGTTTTCAGTTGGAATGGTGAATTAATAAAAGTTGGAATTTCATTTTGAGCCGTGAGAGGTTGTTCATGATCGATTTTCAAGTGTTTGTTGGGTCCACGTCGTATGTTGGGATATGTGGTGGAGTATCATTTGGGCTGTAGTGAATGTTGGGTTTGGGGAGTTATGGCTAGTGCACGGGGGTGGTGATTCAGGTTGGGCTGAAGGGGCTATATTTATATTAGTGGGAGTAGTATTTGGTGGAGGTGTATGAGTTACGTGTATAGTATTCGGGTCCAAAATGGGAAGGACCGAATGGTTGAGTGTAATAATCGGGTGAGTCAACTAAAAACGTGTAGGTGGGTATTTTATTTGATGTGTAAGTCGAAGACATTCGATACCACACTAAGATTGGAAGCGTGTCCCAACAATATGGAGGGTGTGGGCACGTGGTTCAAGTTTGTGATTAGGATATAGGTAAGGGTAACATAAACAACCAAAAGTGCGTAAAAGCAATAGTCCACGCGTTTCCAAACAAGCGAGTATAAGGAATCTCATTGGTAAATGCCAGTGGAAGGTCAAAATATTAAGCAAGCGAGTGCCATAATGAGAAGCCTCTAACCCAAAATGAGGTTGGAATATTGGCTTGAAAAAGTAAGATGTTCGAATGAGATTATTAAATGGTTCGAACCATTCGTTCGATTGCCATTTTGTAGGGATGTTATTGGGGACATGAAAAGCAAACTGTATACCAATTATTCAGGCAAAATTTATGAAGTTACGTGTACAAATTCTCCACATGCTCACACTGAAATGATCGCATTTCACACTTGAATTGAGATACGAACATAGGTACTGAAGCCAAACAAATTTAGAACAAACATCAGATTATTAAGCAAAGAAAATAACCAAACAAACTAGGAATAGTGATCTAAAAACAAAACTAGTAGTTAAATCCGAGAGAGACTTGGTATGGAGTGAAGTACCCGACAACATCTGATGAACAATGTAAAACAGAAGTAAAACGACAGTATATTGAACTGATGCGAAACGGAAGCCTCACGTGTTTTTCCAAGTATGAACAAGACATGGCAAAGAACAGGAGGTTTTTCGTTATTACAAAAAATAACATTATTAGAAACAAGAAGACGTAACACGTCACCTCCTGGATGTCCAAGACGTTTATGCCACGTATGTTGACTGATGAGGAAAGCATGAGGGATTGGAGAAGGATGCGCGACCGGGTAAAGATCCTCCGTGCTATCACATCGGAGAAGTACCCGACGAGTCATAAAGTCTTTGACGGAAAAACCATACGCGTCAAATTCAATCGTGCGGTTATTATCACGAACGAACTGACGAACATATATTAAGTTTTTGACAATATGAGGAGTGATAAGGACATTATTTAGGTGAAGAGGTCTAACGGAAGTTGGCAAAATACTATGGCCCGTGTTGGTGACGGGTATGGAATGGCCGTCACCAACCGAGATAGACGGATACATACACGAATTAAAAACTTCACTTAGATTAGTAACAAAATCATTAAGGTGAGAGCTCGCACCTGTATCCATATTCCATGCGCTAGTGGTGAGATCATGAAGAGACCCGACAGTGAAAGCATGAGGTAAAATTGTTGCTTGACCCGAAGGAACCCCGGCTTGGGCCTGTATATATGTTGGAGCAAGGCCATACATAGGGGCTGGTGGAGCAAAGTAACTTGGACCAATTGGGCCAAATGCTTGGTATGCCACTAGGTTAGGATTCGTGATAGGAGTAGGAAAATAGGAAGGTTTTACCTTTTTGTTTTTGGATGCGTTAGCAACAAATGAGTTATTTAACCCCAATTGGTTTAATAATGTAGCCAATAAGTCACCAGTAGACATCTTTAAATAGAATCTAAAACAAATAGCAGTTGTGTGGGGAAGTACGTAAGTAACAAAAACAAATAGAATCAACCGTGACCTTGCACGATAACTTGGCTTCGTGACCTTGCACGAAGAACAAAAACACAAACGTGACCTTGCACGACTAAATAAACAGCGTGACCTTTGCACGACAATAAACTTCGTGACCTAAGCACGAACGTGACCTAGCACGATTTTAGAGGGGAACGATTGGTTTTTAGGAAGAAGAAGGTTTCCAGGATCGGTTAGGGTTTAATTAGGCGTGATACCATGTAAGAATGGTGAAACTGTGTGTCCTCTTTCATTCATCATTCATTACAATTTATAGAGGTACAAGACTATGTGAATAGACAACTATTTAATGCTTGACAAGAGAATGATTGACTAGATAATGATTCATAACTAATTGATTGACTAATCAATTTGACAATTAATGATTGATTGGATAATGTTTATTTGTCAAGCTAACAGATTCTTCAATCGCCTTTAGGAGTTCGGGTAATATCAGTTTTCCTCTATGGAGCATCTCATTATCTTTGAAAGTATGTACTCCTCTTTGAGTTAGAGCTACATAAAGATGATCTACAAAGTTGTTTCGTGTGTCTTCGCCTCTAAAGCTTAAAAAAACTTCATATGTCCATTTTCGGGTTGACACAAATGACGATGAAAATGCAATTTTATTGAAAAAGGCCATTGAAGCAAAACAGAAAAAATTAATAAAACTATGTGTTTTTACAATATCTGGATTGGATGCAAAATTATGTTAGATGCCAATGGAAAGTAAACGCTTCCCATGTTGTCTGGTTGACTTTTGGCATACAACAAGTAAACGCTTTGCTTGTTGGATAGTGGATACATACGACTTGGATAATGGAAAGCAGGAGCGATAATTTTTGATCAGACACAAAACCTGAGCTGAGATCAAAATGAAGATAGAAAACAGGTTCAGGTTGAGTTTAAATATGTTTAGGGTTGTTTTCGGGTCAACAAATCAACACGTTTTTTATTTTTTTAATGTGTCAGCTTGTTTAGATAAATGGGGGATTAAATATGTCAAACCGTGATCCGTTCAAAATATTCAGCTCGTGTACCTATTTAACCCGTCAATCCATATATAAACAGGTTTAATAGGTAGTATTCGGGTTATGTTAGGGTTGACATGGTTTGCTCGATTATTTAAATGAGTCGTGTTCGGATTGAGATTTTTTTACTAGTCATTTAGGTGACCCAAACCCGAGTTTCGATGGAAAGTAAATGTCGAGGAATCTCCTTTCACCAATTAATAAACACGTCATGTCATCAGCCTCTTATAAATCATATACATTATTTAAGAGAAATGAGTGAAATGTGTCGGATATTAAATAAACCCGTAGGTGTTATGTATTATTGATTCATAATTTATAATGGTGAAAACTTTAGATACCATAAACCCACAAATTAGGCTTGGGCTTATTTATCCTTTAATATTTCTCCGTAGTCCGAGCGGCGAAATCGTAAAAGCTCGGACTAGAGTAATAAACTATAAAAGAAAAAAACATTAACATAATAAAAGAATAACTTGTTGATGAAGACATCCGACAACAAGCGCAGACCGATAGTCCTCAATACTCTACGAACAAAATTGAGACTAATAACCAGCCCCTAAATATAATCATACGAAAAAGAAAACAGAAACACTTGAGAATTACTTAACAAACGATCGACTTATGTTATAGTCGAATGGTAACAAAATAGTCACCAACGATCGACTTTAATTGATCAGTAACAAAACAATCACCAACGATCGACTTTACTCGAACGGTAACAAAAAGTAAACAATTAAAAATCCAAATAATAAAACCATTGTAACTCATAATAATAACAATATGTGTTTTTACTATATTTGGATGCAAGTTACTTACATTAGAGACAGGGGCGGACCCAGGATTTTTAAGAGGGTGTTGCACAATTTTTTTTTCATAAGTAACAAATTTTTATCCAAACACTATATAAATAGTAAAGTTGACAAACTAGTCAATAAAGTACCTTGTCTCTTACTATTGACCTCTTCGACGTTTCGAGCCTTGAAAGCGCTTCATCACGTCTTCATTTGTAACCTTTGCAAATAATTCTTTTTCTATCTTCCAAATTAAAGCATCATTCCTATAATTTTCACCCATTCTGTTGTGGAGGTTTGTCTTTATCAATTTCATTGCCGAAAAACATCTTTCTACAGTTGCGGTTGCCACATGTAAGAGTAAAGAAAGCATCAATAACTTATAAATCAAAGGAAACGAAATATGCTTCTTTCGTGTCACCATCAACGTAGCAAGCTCGACAATTCCTGTAAACTTCATAAAGTATGTATCATGAATCACAGTCTCATAGTAAAGATCAAGTTCCCGCCTAAGAGAAAAACTATTCGCATCTGTAAAATCATCTCGATAAAATGTAGTTAAAGTAATTAGCTTTGATGCATCAAACATTGTAAATGAATCCCATGGACTAAAAGCTCACATATTAATAAGCAAGTCAATGTTTATCTTACCAAATCGATCTCCAAACTCTTGTATTTGCATATCCAAATCTGTGTTAAATATATCAATCCCAAAATACTGTCGATTCTTTATACCAGCTACTCGGTTTCTTTTAGCAACATAAATTTCATCCATCTTCAACATTACAATATCATGTTTTTCACAGAAAGAATTCACTATCTTCAAAAATGCATCAAACCCACTTGTTAAAGTCTTACCAATGCTTGTTTTGTTCCTTTTATCATTGAAACCGCTTCTACAATATTTTGATCTCGTTTTTTAAGAGATGTCGATGATAAATCCGTGATTCCTAAAATGTGCTCCATCAAGTGGCAATAAAATGCAAACTCAAACTTTTTAAAATATGATAAAATACCAGTTGCTTGATTTCGGTTCCGACCATCAAGAGCTTCTTTTTCCACATATTTCAACACCTTAATAACCTTACAAAACAAAGAAAACAATCTCACAAATTTTTGTAATGCGAACCCTACCGTGTATCACCAGGTCGCATAAGCGAGAGCTTTTGATCTTTCCCTTTTCCACTTTCAGTTACACCTTCATTAAGTTCTAATTCTATTCTTTGCTTGTAATTATCTCGAACCATATCATTTCTCTTACATGAGGATGAAACCACATTAGCTTTTCAAAGAATTTTATAACACCATCATGGTTTTTTACAACCGCCAGTCCGCCACAACCACTAACTGAAGTTGGTGTGCAAAGCAATGCACATAGTGTGCCGAGCTATTATCTTTTAATACTAAAACTTTTAAACCACTGAACTGGCCACACATATTGTTTGCTCCATCATAACCTTGAACTCTTAACTGTTTCAAAATTAAATAATAATTTTAAAAAAGATAAAATAACTAAGGATTGTAATTTATAAATCATAATTTCAAAGAGTTAATTATAAATTGTAAACTTAGAGTGTTACATGTTTCAAACTCAAATTGTGTTTGGTGAAGAAATCATCAATGGCAGATTTAAGAGTGATGGAAGAAGTCTCCTTCACTTAAACAACCCCAACAAATCGCTCTTGAACAACTCCATGTCTATTGAGGTATTGAAAAACCATTTCCATTTGTTCCTTTTTAGATACGACAATAGACTCATCAACTAATAAGGAAAACACATTATCACCAATATCTTCAAGAATGGAATCAAGTACCTCTTTAGCAAAATATTCACATATTGGTTTCTGAATTTTTGGAGATGTTAAGGTACAGTTCAATGGAGCTCGTGCTACGACCATTCGAGTTTCCTCGTCTTCATTTGCAAGCAAGTAATACAATTCTAAGAAAATACCTCTATTTAAAGAACTTATAGTCTCATCATGACCACGAAAGGGACATCTACCCTTCAACAAGAATCTACAAGTCTTAATCGATAAATACAATAGAATTCGATAATCACTCGTCTCTTGTTCAGTTTGCTTATTAAAGGCAAGAGAAATAGATTGTTTTTTCTTTATTAGATTTTCACATTTTTGAAGTGTTTTGTTGTGAAAACTATTAAGTTTACCTACATGGTCTTTCAAACTTGTCTTTTTACTCCAACTATCAAACCTATGTACCGTAAAAGCATCACCCGCGCCATGATCTCTAAACAAATAACAACACAAACAATATGATTTGTCTTTTTATACTATATTCTAACCAACAAAACTCATTGAACCAAGTGACAACAAACTTCTTTTCTTAGACTCGACCATTTTTGTTGGAAACTTATGCCCCCTTAGTCGACAAGGACCTCTATCCTAATACATTCACCTTATTTCCTTTACTATGTTAGGGTCATAACTATAGATGACTGGTCTATCTGATGGATCGCATGGAAGATCATCTAATTTTATAATAATTGGTGTGAAAAGACATGGAGTAGGTTGTGAAATAGGTTGTGGAGTAGGTTGTGGAACTGGATCTCCACCTCCACTAAACCTCTATCCCAATACATTTGCCTTATTTCCTCTACTATGTTAGGGTCATAACTATAGATGTTTGGTCTATCTGATGGATCGTGTGGAAGATCATCTAATTTTATAATAATTAGTGAGAAAAGACGTGGAGTAGGTTGTGAAATAGGTTGTGGAACTGGATCTCCACCTCCACTACGACTAGGAACATGTTTCTAAAGCTTTCTATATCTTTCCATAGTCCCTATAAGAAACATTTTAAACAAAAATAAGCAAATAATCATACAATTAACCCTTTAAAACTAAAAATGATTATGATATACACTAGCATTCATAAAATTGTGAAAAAAGGCTCTTAACATACTTGTAGTATTCAAAACCCTAAAATAAAAGAATATCACTCAATCATTAATCTGAATTGTATTTTATGTAAATGTAAGTTCTTTTATAATAATAATAAAAATACTTTTTTAATAGCTACCTTTTATGCTAGAATGAATGAATGATACTTGTTGTCTTGACGTGTAGAATAAGTGGGAGTTTCTTTCTTGGACGAATGGAAGAACAGAGTAGACGATGAATGAATGATAATTGTGTTGTGCAGTATTACTATTAGATGATTAGATCTAATTAATTTGGGTTTATTGGGCTTTTTATATCTTTACAATTATATTTTGGGCTAGACAAAAGGTGCACCATAAAAAATATTACACTACTAATTTTTCATCATAAAGAGCGAAAGTAGCAAAACTTTTTTTTGGCGGTTGCACACATCAAATATTGACGAATTTCGAAAAAAATTTGCACTTCGTGACCAAAAATAGGGTGTAGCCCGTGCACACCCGGCACCAATGTGGGTTCGCTCATGAGATAATCTCCCCTCAAGAATACATATGCTAAAGGTAGTGGTTGCAGGTCACTGGAATCGATTGGAAATTTCGCAAAAGATTATGAGTGGCTGTATAAGATATGGCTCTTTGGTTGCCACAAACTCCTTCAAAAACAACAGAATGAAAGATACATCGATAGAATGTTGGAGCTGTCATTCATTAAGGTGAAGTAGTCTTTCTCTTGTTCTCTCTCTCCACACACACATACTTTCTTGAGTTTTTTGATTCACTCGACATGTGTAAGTCGTGTATGTCGCGTACATATGTTCGCGACATACTGGTCCAACTGCGTAACTCGAAAAAATACGGTCCTCTGCAAGACAAACATAAGTTAAATGGTCCATGTACGTAATTTTTGTTCATTCATTTCCTTAATGTTGTACCATGATGCTGCTTGTTGCAGGTTACTGTAGCATATAACAAAGATCCAGCCCTGTGAAGCTAAATCTCGGTGTCGGTGATTACCGTACAGAGGTCAATTTCTAAACGTGCTTTCTAACAAATTATGATTATTATGCCTTTTTCCTACGAAAGCTTTGTATTGTACGCTTTTATCATTATCCTAGGATTTGCACTTCTGTTAAATATATCTGGCTGATTTATTAAATGTGTACTCTCTAAGCAATCATTTGTAAATATAAAAAATAACAAAACAATAGTTGACTTCATTATTTGATATGACAGGAAGGAAAACCGCTCATTTTGAATGTTGTCAGACGGGCAGAGCAGCTACTTGTTAATGACAGGTACACCTCATTTAGATTTCCAACTAAACCAATACCACTGAGTGAGAAGAAACTAAGGTAATATGACTAATCACCTACTTGCAGGTCTCGTGTCAAGGAACATCTCCTTATTGTTGGATTAGCCGATTTCAACAAATTAATTGCAAAACTTATACTCGGAGCTGACAGTTATTAGATTGTCTTATGTTACTACTAATGCCTATGATCTAGAAATAATGCATCAAATGTGATCCGCCTCATCAGCTGCTGAAATTGATTTGAAGATATATTGTATTCTTACACTTTTGCTAAACACTGCTCTACTTTTTTAATTTAAAATTACTTAAGTAACTTAGTTTTCACTCGATTTATGGGTACACTCCTTTGTATTTGGTATGTGCTTAAATACGTTTAAATACACATACCTTTTATCTAATTAAATGAGCTAAAAAAAAAATTGCCCAAAAACAGATAAAAATGCATTGTATATGTATATTTTGTGATTTGGGTCTTGCAGGTATCGAATATTCAATAAAAGGACAAAAACAAAGGCAAATCGGACAAAACCAAGCACAAGAATGGAAAGAGCACAGAAAACCGAAGCTGAAGGCGTATACATCCTTAATGGGCCAACCCGTACCCATTTTAATGGGCCGGGTCGGCCCATTAAGATTTACATTTTATATAAGCCTAAAACCTAAGGCTAAAATCCATGTCCAAATCCATTTTCATAAAACCCTTATTCCTGGCCCAAGAATTTTAAGCCCAATCCCAAAACCCTTATAACACCGAGCCCCAAGTCAAAATGATATAAAATCAGGTCAAAATTACTGTTGCTTTACCCGCTTCCCATTTCCCTCTCATTTACCCTGCACCAACGAACATAGGGTAAACTATCATTCACCCATACACCCAAAGACTTCTAGAAGTATAATCCCCTGACACGTTTGGGAGCCACATTGGCAATCCCATATCATTTGATTGGATGATGGGACGTGTACACAATCCAACGGTCAAGATGATATGATTTAGAGGCGGTTAGAGATTAAGGGCCAAGATTAGAAGAGGAGGGAGCGTCCTGAAGGCTAGAAGGTTCTTCTCACCCCTATAAATAGAGGGATTGATCACACAGAGCAGGGTGTGTAGGATTTTAGCTTAAGTTGTAGTAATTTTTAGCTTTTCAGTAGCTTATAGGTTAAATTTCATGTAATTTACTTTCCAAAGCATTGTAATCCTTCAATTTTCAATAAAAGTCAGCTTTTATTCAAATTCGTGTTCAATTCTAGTTTTTCCTTAATGCAATGTTGTTTAATTTGATCATAAGCTCCTAATAAGCTCTGAATTACTACATAAGTTTGCTTATACTCAGTTTAGCCTTCAAAAGCTAAACTGAGTTTAGATTTTCACTTAAATCCTCCCCTATGGGCGTTGGGCACTATAGGAGTCTATATTATCCACTCTCCCAGGCTAGGAGAGGTGTTGGTGGTTCCTTTTGTAACATTTTCATAATAATTTACTCTCGTCCTTTTCCATCCATTCTTTCTCTAACATCTCAACCCATTTCTCACTCTTGTTCTTGGTTTGAGCATACGATTACTAGAATTTACAATTGTATCAGAGCCATGGTGGATTCATTTGTTTTGTTTAATTTTGTTTTTGTGTTTGATTTGTGTTCAAAAACCTTTACAAAGAGCAAAATAGTGATTCAAATTTTTTGGTTTAAAAACCTTAAAGTTTTCATTTTTTATTGTTCCTATAGGGTTAGTAACACTAGTTGTACGAGAATTTTTTGCTAAAAACCATTAAAAATCGTGTTTTTTTCGTAATAGTTGGAACCGAACGAGTTGGACCGAACAAGGAAACCGATCGAGTAAGTCGAACAAGTGATAACCGAACTAGCAGGACCGAACGAGTAGGACCAAACTAGGTATACTTGACAATCGAACAAGTGTTAACCGAACTAGCAGGACCGAACGAGTAGGACCGAACTAGTTAAACTTGATAATCGAACTAGTGACAACCGAACTAGCAGGACCGAACGA
>BQNB010037369.1:1576-49490 GCA_026074375.1 Tanacetum coccineum | reverse complement strand
TCGCTCAATTAATCCCCACAAACTAAACTTCCGCAAACAAATACTATTTATTCTCAATTAAAGCCGTAGACCAAAAATAATCCAAAAAAATTCAATCGATCTCGGATTATCGATCCGCATATAAAACCGTACACCAAAAATTAATCCAAAAAATTTAACACTAAAAAAAATCTAACACAATTTTATTTTTATTTTTTTAATTGTAAACTAAAATTGTAGCACGATTCGGATAAAGCCCTTACAAAACAATTTTTGTCTAAACTTCAAAAATTCACGTCACACACAAATTTTAAATTTTCACTAACATCTAAAAATTCACTAACCCTCTCTTCTCTTTTTTTATTAGTATACACAACAAAAAAATTGTTTAAGCCCATGAATTTAAGATTGTATAAGCCAGCCTAATATTTTCGTATCCTATCCAATGTCGAGCCCTTATACAGTTTTAATCCTAAAAATAAAGGCTATATAAGACTACCAAACCTAACCCTAAATTAAACTGCTGCAGCACACACTCTCTCTTGAAGATACAGACGCTCAATCACAAACATAAACCTCAAAACCAGGAAACACAAATATGAACACACAACTTCACAATGATAACACTCAACTCTCTCTTATGATTTTATTTCTTCTGTTAAAGAACATGAAATATCAAACAAACTACAACCTCTTCTTGTAACTTTTCCTTATGAAGCACAATCAAGAAAATTCAAAGATATCGCATGTAGGTTTTTCTTGTTGTCTTGTGTTTTTCTTTAAATCGAAACAAAAGAATGGTCTTGAACGATAGTCATATAACACTTACGAAAGTAAAACGCATTTTGACCGTTTTAATCATTTAAGCACATTTTCAGTAGTTACGAAACTCAAATAAGCACATATTAACACTTAAGATAAGCTGATTTAATCATTTAAGCACGAATCTAAGCAGTTTGAATCTGAAAAAGCTATTTTGAACTTGAAAAGACTGAAATCAACTGTTTTGACCAGAAAATATGATGATTGACCAAAGTAATCACTGATAAGCACAATTAAGCAGATGAAATAAGCTATAAACACGCCTGAATAAGCTAAACAACAGTCAAAATAAGCAATAAGCACCGAATAAGCACGAAATTAAGCTGATAAGCACAAAATCTCAAACTCGAAAACACGAACATACAACAATAAGCATAATCCACAATCATTGGCTCTTGATACCACATATTGAATATTAAGATCTTGATTGATGACTAGTGTGTGAAGATTAAGGTGTAATTAGTGTGTGTTTAGAGAGAGAAATACCTAACTTGCCTTTTGATTAAATAAAGTTTTTACACTTAACCATGGCATAAATACCTATTTATACCCCTTGGTTAACTATCTTTATTAAACTTTCCTAACTTAACATATTTAGTCTGTGCACTTTATAACCGTGCTACAAGTAGATTATTTCTTTATTTCTAACAAGTTGTGCCATTTCAGTTGTACATCACCACTTTTCTACATCTCTGTTAATGGTGATGCGTCTCTTTTTATGTCACTACACAAATATAGCTCAAAACACACACACACACAAAAATAAAAAGAAAAACATATCGGCCCCGCACCAGTTCGTTCTTTGCTTGTCGCCAAACTGAAGCAGCTCTAACCGACACTTAAATGGCACACCCGTGCCATAGGTGTCACTAAAGTGAAGCTCATTGGTTAGCCTAAACGATGAGCCGTGTAATGGATGGTGATTTGCACACGTGTCTTTTTAGTTAACACACTTCAGTGTATAAGCGGTCAAAGTAGAACAAAAATATAATACCACTATTAGATGCATAAACTGATTTGCCTGGTAAAAAAAACTCATGTGTAGAATCAATTCTTATTCTAATACCTGTCTCAAAAACCAAACCAAACTTGGATTTAATCATTTAAATATAAAAAGTTACCATTACGTGATGATTAAGACCATAATATAATATATATTTTTTGTTCATTATTATTATTACTATTATATTATAACTTTTGGCATGTTCTTAAATACATGAACCCTGAGCACTCTCATCGCTCACATATCCATCTCACATAGCACTCTCCCACTTCACGCGCTCACTTTCATTTTTCAATCATATCTTCTTCCATATACAACAATCTCATTCATCTCATATGGCTCTTTTTCTCTTTCTCCCACTTTATTCGCTCTCAAATTTGATCTTGATAGGGTTATATCACATCTGATCTTGATGGGGGGTATATATGGTGTGCGATTTATTGTGTTTTGCATCTTGTTAGAAGTTGTAATCATGTATTAAACAACGGTTGATTTGATAAATACACTAATCTCTGTCAATGTTGATATTATGTTGTTTTTAATTGGATATCTGCTTAGGAGCCACATGTAACTTAGAATCTGTTTGATTTTAAGGTTTTGTATAGATGATGTTAAATTGTTTTTAATTGAATGGTGTGAAGCACGTGTAGCTTTGATTGGGTTTGATTTTGGAGTTTTGTAAAGATGATGTTATATTCTTTTTTAATTGAATTGTATGAACCGCATGCAACTTTGATCGGTTTTGATTTTGGGGTTTTTTTTAAGTTGATGTTATATTGTATTGTTATTGTAGTTTGCTTATTAGCTTATTTAAACTTTAGTGTAGGCCTTTCATTGTGATGGTTTATATTGACCCGTATCTTGGCAGGGCATCGCTAAATTATGTTTGCAGCCATGATGGGTTTCATTATTGTGTTAGTTGAAATTGACCCATTGACTCGCAAAAACTAAACCTTTAAATATATATATATATAAATATAAATAAACACAAGGATCAAGATTCGCGAGATCCAAAAAACCGGAAGTAGTATAGGGTGTTCCCGGGTCGTTATGTCCCAACGAGGCTAGAGATGGAAAATCGCAAGACGATTTATGATTTGTGTTTGAATATGACAAGAAATGTGAATATGATTGGGCACTAAAACTAATAGACAAATACACATGAAGATAAGCAAGAAAAATAAGCTAGAACAAAAATAAAAGCTAGAAATGGTAAAAACACTTAAATGACTATACTAAGGCACAAATAAAGCTCAAATAGACTTAAGGACAATCAAAAATTAAAGCTAAACTAACTCTAAGATAAGCAAACAATTAAGCTTAATTAAACAGATAAACACAACAGTACTAACAGTTTTAACTACCAGTACTAAACTTGGATTAGTACTGCTAGGGATTTGATAAAGTAGTTACGGTTGCTTAAGTTAGTACTGGTAGACTTACAAGACTTAAAGAAATAATAAATAAGCAAACAAGCTAAAACAGAAGTTC
Source organism: Tanacetum coccineum (assembly GCA_026074375.1). Classification (NCBI taxonomy): domain Eukaryota; kingdom Viridiplantae; phylum Streptophyta; class Magnoliopsida; order Asterales; family Asteraceae; genus Tanacetum; species Tanacetum coccineum. The sequence continues at coordinate 46,195 of BQNB010037369.1, read as the reverse complement.
ACCTAACCTTAATAAGCACTTAGTAATTGGAATAAGCAACTAGAATAGATTATAATGTAAATAGCTGAAACTAAAACTGATGAACAATTTGAAAATACTTTCGGAAAAGGAGAATAAGTTGAATAAGCTTACTCCTAAAGACTAGTAAAGGATTTGGTTTTTTAATCTACTCTAAAAGCTAAGGAATTCTTTACATAAGACAAGAATAATAGCTGTTAAGCTAAAAACGAACTACAGTAATTAACAGATCTATACTACCAGTATTAACTTGGAGTTATGTACTGCGTAGCTTTACAGTTAGTACTGCTAGTGTTGAGTTAGTACTGTTTCCTAAATGAAATCTAGCACAGACTAACTACAGGTTAGTACTGTTAGTTGAAAATAGCCTTTAAAAATCATTTTTCTTTCAAACTAATTAAAAACAGATTATCAAATAACAAAGTAAAACACTTATAAGCAAATATTAATCAATAATAAGCACTTAAATAAGCATGAATTTGTCTTGCCAGTTATTAACTCTAATACTAAACAGTGTTAACAAATGAACTAAACAGTTCCGCAATAATAAGGTAAAAGTAGAAAAAGAGAACTTACACAACCTTGCTCAAAACAGGGCAAATCAACAATCTACAAGCTCTAACTTGTAGAAAACAAGTTAGTGAGAGTCCATAAGCCCATCCAGAACTGGCTTATCATCCATACAATAAGCTGTGGTATATTTGAGAGTGATTGGTATGATTTTCTCTTCACTACTTAACTTTTTAGATTTACTTGATTAAGGCAGCTTATAAACAAGCTGTATTGAGAACTCTTTGAACACAAAACAATATGATTTAAGAAACTTAACACTGGTATTGATTTAAAAACTTCAAACTTGCATTAATTTTGAAAGTGTTACAAAGCAGTGAAATAAAGATGTAAATAACTGTAGAATAAGTAAGTTATAAACTAAAAACTGATTAAATTCCGATGCCTCAAAGCTTACCAAAAAGTTATTATAGCCGAAGTCTTGGACTTGCAGCTTGTGCTTCTTTGTAGAGATATAAACAAGTGTGCTTGTTGTGTGAGGAGAGTCTAAAGCAAATCCCAGCCTTTGATTTCTTTTGAGCTTCTTTGGAGACAATCTCAGCCATTGAAGATACTTTGGGGGAAGGAGCAGGGAATTGCCAACATTGCATTTATACAACTGGGGGGGGGGGTGTTGTAGGGTGGAATGAAATGATTTTTTGCTAGGGAGAGAAGTGGTCTTTGTAGGGTAAGAGTATGGGGCGACATACAAAGTTGTACCTGGATTTATTGGGCGGGAAAGAAGATTTTTTGGGGACGTAGGTAGAAATGCGTCCCCTTAAGTCATATAAATTAAATGCATTCTCTACCTTCTTTGCCCAATTTTAACCCATTGTTTTTCTCTTTTGCAATACACTTGAGGTTCTTTGGCAGTTTTGCCCCCCAAAGTTGTAATTTCTTGCATTGTTGACTTTGTGACTTTGCCTTTTCTTAACTCAAGTGCTTGGTGTATGCTTTGGCTTTTGGCCTTTCTTTTGGGTACTTTTCTTGAATATCCGTTTCCTGCATAACACAAATGCAAACATACACATACAATGTATTTTTGGTATGTTTTTATTCATTTAAGTCCGTTTTAAAAGGAGAATGGTATGTGTAAATGTATAGCAACATAACCAAAATCCCCACCCCATACTTAAGGTATTGCCGTGTCCTAAGCTTGTTTATGAAGTAAAACACTCAAGAAAGACAAAGAATCTCGATACCCCTCGACTATTACCTTAAAATAGTAGCAAAGTGTTCGTCATGGGAAAACTAAATGAAATCAATAACTCCCTCCCCCCCCCCCCCCCCCCCCCGGAACAAGTTTCGTTATCACCATTTTTTTTTTTTGATTGTACAGCTATCTATCCCTAATATTTTTTGGATTTTTTCTTTTTCTTTTTCTTATCCTCGTTTCGCGAGAGTCTTCCTTTATTTTATAAACACTGGGATCATAGATATGAGCAGCGCCTTAGAATAATCTCACGGTTGTCCTGTACGGATACAATTCATCCGTCCGCCTGATTCTTAACTCAGTTCAGACAAGCAATTTAAACTAGATCATTTGTCAATTATAAGTCTATGTTAAGCAACTCATACTTATGACTTGTGAAATTTTAAACTTCACCAACATGGATATTTGATTTAATGTGTGTACTCATTTTTTAACTCAACATAGATCATACTTATTTCCGAAGTTTCGTAATCAAGATGAATCATGTCTTTAAGCAACAACTTATTAGGATTTTGTAACTTGATTTTAAAGAACGAAAATTTTATTGTAGAACTTTTTGCAACATCTTTATTATTATAAACATAAGTTCTTAAAGCTAGGAATGCGTTGCTTAGTTTGAACTACTCCTAGGCCTCGTCATGGTAGGATATCACAACCAAACGACGGTGCTCTTAGTTGAAAAACCACCACCGTTGCTAGCGTTCAGTGGAAATCACATCATCACTTTTTCCTATAATGGCAAAGGATTAGTGTCTTAGTTGAACCCTCACATCCAGTGACCTTTCTTCTAAGTGAGATATCACAACACACCAAATCCCTTGAAGTAAAGAGTCTTAGTTTGAACCCCTACTTCGTGGTTAGCGGAGTGGGATATCACGACACATCTTTTACTTGCTCCATATACTCTGAAATGGTATGCTTTATTGGCATAATTTCAATATTCATGCATTTTTGCATTCACATATCATTCATGCTTTTTTGGCATTTTAACTATTCAATTTATTAAGAACAGAAAAACTTCGCTTTAAAGAATCAAGTTACAAAATTTGAGCTTTTTCTAAAAACATCGATTGACTTAGTTGAATTGAAATGAGAACGTTGTTCTATGATAGCGGATATAAGCTAATGGAGAAAAAATCACAAGTTACTCATATAAGCTTTAGAAGAATTTTGTCAGCACATTAAAACTTATATTTAACTCTTATCATTTCTTGTTCTTCCACCTAGTGGAATGCTTAGTTACAATTAAGGAAATAGCTAGGGGCTCAACACGCCCCGAACGAGTCAAAAATTATTCTCATTCTACCCATTAGGAAAGTTCGAAATGTGACAAACATATTGAATTTTTTGAGAATTTTCATTTTTTTGGTATTTTGCAAAGTTTGGCGGTTAATAACGGGATTTACGTGACAAAATCGGCTACAGGCATATCAAATCGAAGATCCCCCACCCATACTTAGAAATATACATCGTCTCGATGTTTTGACAAAGGGTACCTACGTAATCTAAGACGTTTATAAGTGTGCCAAAAGATAAAACGTTACTCGATTAGATTTGGATACTGGATTCCCAAAATGAAGCTGAGGATGTGAAATCTTGATTAAAATACAGCACGAGAGTCTTCACAATCCGGGCAATCCTGGACAATTAACAACACAAACACGAAACACGGGTAAGGAAGAAGCAAACTCATACAACAAGAAAACACTTATCATAATACTACGATATAGCATAGGGTGCCTCCCACGAAGCGATGGTTTAAGGTCTCTATGCTTGACCCGTCACCTGAATTTCTATTGGCATTAGGAATGTTTGGAGATCCGGGACTACCAATTGTGGTACGTCCCCTCCAAAGTTAGTGCTTAATACGTATGACCATTCACTTTGGAAATTTTGGCCCGGAGTTTTGGGATAACTCGACGTGCCGTACGGGAAAACTTTTTATAGTGTGTGTGATAGTGAATGGTACTCTGTCCAGCGGGTCTTAAGCTTTCCTGAGAAGTCTTTAATCTAGAGTTAAAGAGGGAGGACTCGATCACCGACGTTGAAAACACGGTTCTTGAACTTGGAGTCGTGATCCTCTTGTCTCTTCTTTATAAGATCAAAGAGTTCTCATAAGCTTCAATCACGGGCTCATTAAGTTCATTAAGTTGAACTTTCCTATGGTCACTAGCGGTTTTTAGGATCAAAAGTTTGTATGTTTTAAGGTCCCAGTAGGCCTTGTGTTCTAACTCACTGGCAGATGGCAGGATTTTCGTAAAACCAGCTTATATGGAGTACACCAATTGGTGTTTGTAAGCGGTGCGAAAGACCATAAAAGCTTCATCGAGTTATCGGAACAAAAGGTACGGTTTTCGCCTGACGGTTCCGTTCAAGAATTCGTTTCAAACCAACGATATGGATACCTAACTTGTCCACTTGTTTGTGGATGATTCGCGGTGGATGGGAAGATGAGTGTGACTCGTATTTAAGCTGACCTTTGCAAATTGTTTTGCACAAAAATGGGTTCCTGCGATCACTTATGATTGGCACGAGGGGCAACCGAATTGCGAGAGAGATTTAAGAAATTTACAAAACAACTGGGCTTTAATTGTGGGGAGCGCTTTTTCTTCAACCATATTGATAAGATAATCAACGGCCTCGAGGATGTATTTGTTGCCTTTGGATGATGTGAAATGGCCCATAAAGTCAAATGCCCCAGACGTCCCGAAGATTCTCAAAATTGGATGGTAATTTGTGGATCTCATCACGTTGTGAAACTTTTCCTTGTACGCTGGCATGGAAGTTGCGTTTTTTAATCCAACTTATGGGCTTCTTTGTAGATTGTTGGGCAAAGAATCGGAATCGAAAGAACTTTTCTTGTGTTGTTGTTCAGCACTGTGATGTCCACTGGTTGGGACATCGTGGAAGCCGTGAGGATGTCATGGGCTTCTTTCGCTAAAAAAAACACTAACGTCAGTAATAATAGATTCCGCACAGATTTTAAACAGAAAGGGGTCTTCTAGAAATTAATGCTTCACGTCCTTTGATGAATTTTCTTTTTGTGGAGTTGACATCCCTTGCATCATGAAATTTCCCGCATGGTAGTTTGCGATGTCAGCAAACCATGGGGTTATTAGCATCAAGGAAGCAATTGGAACCTAAGAGGTTTCAAGAGAAACTTTTCATTTATTCCTTTGGATCGAGTCATTCTTGTGAAGGGTTCTGTCTACTCGTGAGTGATGATCAGCGTCTAGGTTTCGCTAATTTTATGTCAATACATCAAAGTTCGAACTTCTGAAGTAAGCAGAACCATCGGAGCAATCTGCTTAGAATCTTTATTAGCAAAGAGATATTGGAGGGCGGAATGATCCGTATACACGGTGACATTTTTGTTCATGTCAATGGTAGGATCGGAATTTTTCGACTATGGTTATACCACAGCCAACATTTCTTTTTCCGTTGTGGAGTAAAAACTGATTCCGCCTCATTCATAGTTTTGCTTGCATAGTGTTGGCCTGAAATTGTTTATCATGACGTTTGCCCCAAGATGCACCTATGGCGAAATCGCTTTGCTCACACATAAGTTCAAATGGTTCATTCCAGTCCTGGGACATCAAGATTGGAGCTCGGTTAGATTCTTTTTTTAGGTGTTAAATGCTTCATATTACACTCTTTTGGGAGAAAGATAAAACAGTGAGTCTCTTTTTCAAGCAAATGGGTCATGGTCGGGCTATTATGAGAAATTTCTGTATTGAATTCTCTCTATAAAAACCGGCGATGCCCAAGAAAACTCACGGACACCTTTTACAGTAGTCGGGTGAGGGGAGCCTTTGCGGATTAACGTCAATCTTAGCTTCGATCGAACCTCAGTTCTCGAACTTGGTGATTTATTGTCAAGAAACAATGCCTTCCTTAAACTTGAAATGGCTTATTCTCCCAGTATAGAGCTAATTGGTGTCTTCACACCGCTTTTATGCATCTTTCCAAATGGGTTAGGGCATGTAGAGAAAGAATTCCAAAAACGAAAGTCATCCAAAAACACTTCATCGTTTTTTCGATCATGTCTTGTAGATTGCCAAATCCTACATATCTTTGGATGTGCCAGGTATGCTATCTGCAGAGGCCAAAGGGCATGCGGCGATAGGCAAATGTTCCGTAAGGGCAAGTAAATGTGGTCTTTTCCTGATCATTGGGGTCGATGGGTTATTGAAAAAACCTGAGAAAAACCATCGAGAGAAAACATTAGTTATTCGTTTCCCGCAAGCCTCTCGAGCATTTGGTCCATGAATGGTAGTGGAAAATGGTCCTTTCGGGTGGCTTCATTTAATTTTCGGTAGTCAATGCATACCCGCCATCCCGTAACTTAATCGCAGTTGGATAACTAATTTTGTCTCATTCTCCACTACGGTAAAAACCACCTTTCTTTGGTTACACAGTGTACCGGGGGATTTCAACCCAGGGAACTATCGAGTTAGGGTACAATTAATCCTGCGTTAAGAAGTTTTTCAACTTTTTTTATCACATCGTGGATTTTTGGATTTACCCATCTCTGATGTTGGACCGCCGGTGTGTAGTCCTCTTCCATAAGAATCTTGTGAGTACAAAATTCCGGGTTAATACCCTTGTTATCGGAAGAGAGTTTCCATGCGATGGCTCACTTGTGGGGACTGCAAACTTATGAGAGCAACGGTTGTTCCCCGACACTTCAAAATCTTTAGCAAATTTATGACTGGTCACTTATTGTTACCCTCAAAATGCTTTATTCGGAGTTGGGGAGTAAGTCCTATGAGGCTAACTCGGGAGGTCATCAATGATGTTTCATAGGGCTCAAGTTGGCTTCAACCAAATCTTAAGTTATTTTCTAACCTCAGAAAATATTTTGCTATGGGTTAGGAAGTGGTGATAAGTGCTCACTATTTAGGATAGCTTCGAGGAGTATGAATGTCCTTCTCAAGTCCTTCGGGCCATCATCAAATCCATGATTATATACGAAGTATCAGAAAAGTTCTGCTCGATTTCTTCAGAATGAAAATTCCTACCCCTCGAATGGAGTGAGGGTGGGAGAAGTGGTAGCAACAATTGGTTCAAATAAGGAGTGGAGATTTCAATTTGTGATACTTCGTGAAACTAATTTATTGGGATATTCCTCACAAGCTATATCAATAAAGTCGACCTTGTTAATTGATTCCATGGCATTGTAGGAGAAATTTTTTGTATCTCCCACTTTGAAAGTCACGGATTTGATCATATGTTTAAGGTCATCTCTTCACCCGTGAAAATCGAACAAGGCTTACTTGCCGTTATTAGAAATGGTCTTCCTAAAATCAAGGGCTAAGGGTCGGCATTCATAGTTAACTACACAAAATCGGCTGGAAAGTAGAAGGTTCCAACCTTCCAAAACATTTTCGCTATGACGGTGGGACTGGAGTTGATCGAGTCGGCTAACTCGAGTATCATTTAGTTTGGTCAGACCTTGGAGATTAAGCTTTTCAAAAAACGGAGAGTAGAGTGGCATTAGATTTGATGCTCGCACGAGATCGGCCAGGGCTAAAGCATTCATCCAACTATGGCGAAATCGTCAAACCTCTGGGTATCAGAAATCTACCGGGTCTCCTAATTTTTCGGGAAATGTCTTTAGGATGACTGTCCGAGCAATTTTCATTAACGGTGTGTTATGGTTTAGATTCAAGATCTTGTCTTTGTTATTCAAAAGCTTTCTGAAATCGGTGCAAAACTTAGGCATGTGCAGGAGAGCATTCTGACGAAGCTCAGCTCGAAATGGAGATTCGAAAAATTTCCATTGAATTTCAAGCTTAAGGTCGTCCTTTTTCGCGGATTTTTCCTTGTTACCCTAGATGGATCTGGTAAAGTCAATTTGGCCTCTAGCATAACAACTGGTTCGTAAAATTTGGGACTTTCGGAGGTTGGACGTCGTTGGTATTTCGTTAGGAAGTACCGTTTGTCCTTTGTCACCTGGTTTTACTTCCACACCGGAGGTTGGAATTGAGGTCCGTCTTATGAAACACCGCTTCTTGGTGGTAATTGCTTTCAATTTCACCCTTCGGAGTTAGCAATGGTGTTGCTAGAAAGGAACCCGAATTGATGTAGAGAAAGATGCTTGGTTGGATTTACGATTATTGGTGACAAGGTCAGTTATGTAGGTATTTGGTTTTGCTTGTTTTGCATAACGCATCATTAGCATTGACATAGCTTTCCAAAATAAGTTTGATACACCGGAGCTTGATGAGCTTGGTAAAGCTGGGTGATTAACCGGGGGTTGATACATTGGGGGTGTTGGATTTGACCTGGTTTTTTTATTTTTTGCCTTTCCCAGGTTTTGGTTTTGTGCAAACGATTTTGATTGTTGGCTTGGTTGTTGTGTTGCATGGGAGAAACGGCGTGGTCTAGATTTGCGTTTGCCATTTGTGTGGCGGAGGTATCCGGAATTTCATAGGTTGAAATTTGTGCGGGCAGCTTGCGAGACGTATTCTTGGAGGTTATTCTTCGATAATTGTTGCCATTGGTAGTCGGACAATTACGATATGAGTGGGCGCCACGCATGGTTAACACTACTTTGCTCAATCGCTTTTTCGGAGCAGGAGCTGGAATGGAGATATCTGTTATCGAGAAGTGAGGGCTTCTAACCATGTCTTTCAATTCAGCAACATCGGTGGAGATACTCGGAGGTGTAGGAAGTGCTCGTACTCAATTTAGCAAAATGGCTTTGCTTCGGGAGTGGACCGAACTTTGGACTTGCCTCTCTTTTGATGCTTGAGCAATCAGAGGGCCCTTTTGTCCAAAAAGTTCCACTGCGGCGGAGTTCAAAAGGTTCTTGATCATTACTTTTAAGGCATTGTAAATATGTATCAAGTTGGTTGATAGCTCAGAGAATCAATGACACCTCCACACTCTGTTCCTATCATCATCCTTAGTGTTATTCGTGGACATGCTCGGAGAGATCTTTTTGAATCGATCCCAAGCTCGCTAAACGACTCATCAAATTTTTAGTTTAAATTGTAATTTCGTTATCTAAGATTTGTCGTTTTAGAAGGTTGGGAAAAATGAGTTGATAAATTTAGCACGACGGTCATACAATGTTTGAATGATCGAGGGGGTTCTTTCTCAAGCCAATATTCGGGCTTGCCCTCGAGAGAGTAAGGAAAAAGCATCAACTTAATTGGATGTGGTAGACATTAGGATATCTCAAAAGTAGAGGTGATTTTATTGAATTAAGGATAGTGGGCATGTGGGTCTCTTTGTCATGTCCGAAGAACTGCTTGTTCTGGAAAAGGAGTTAGTAACCCTGCTTGATCTCAAATTTTGCTGCTTCAATTTTCAGGACAACATTGCTTCTCGTATCCATCGGTGGGTGCTTGGAGCAATTTTCTGCCATAGTTACGATTATCAGCCATCGTACTATGGGAGTATCAACAAGCTTCGGATGGAACTTGTTGTTGTTGTCGTTGATGTTGTCGTAGACGACGAGCTTGAGAACGAGTGCGCATGCACTAAAATAGAGAACAAGAAGAGTATTTTTGGATTTTTCAGTTTATTCACAATCTATTTTAAAACGGCAGGAGGAACCTAAAACTAGACAACTTGAACCCAATAATCAGAATACTTCACTGGTTTAGCTCCAAAAGCAATACAATCAGGTTGAGGAGGAGTAGGCATAGCGCGAAGCTTATTTTCCTTCGGGATGGTAGTTCCTTGACAACCCTCCTTATACCCGACTTTATAGTTTGTATTTCTTTTTGAGGTGAGCCGTACTTAGTAAACGACACAAATGGTAAGTTTTAAATCTTTGATTCGAGTTGGGAACCAATAAGTTCACCGGAAGTTATTATGATAATACCTCAATTGAGAATATTATATTTTGGTATTTTTACCATTTTTGTGTGTTTTATTTCTTAGTTATGAAAATGTTTTTATATTTTTGTTTTTTTTCTTTTGTTTTTAGATAGATAATTTTATCTTATTAAAGAAACTAAAAAATATTTTTGTACTTTATATATATATATTTTTATAGAAGAAAATATTCACAGATGTAAACACAAATTATCAAAAGTAACGATAATCGTTTCACAGCCTCCCCGGCAACGGCGCCAAAATTTGACTCGCAAAAACTAAACCTTTAAATATATATATATATAAATATAAATAAACACAAGGATCAAGATTCGCGAGATCCAGAAAACCGGAAGCAGTATAGGGTGTTCCCGGGTCGTTATGTCCCAACGAGGCGGCTAGAGATGGAAATCGCAAGACGATTTATGATTTGTGTTGAATTATGACAAGAAATTGTGGAATATGATTGGGCACATAAAAACTAATAGACAAATAAACATGAAGACTAAGCAAGAAACAATAAGCGAGAACAATAATAATAGCTAGAAAGGAAAAAACACTTAAATGACTATACTAAGGCACAATATAAGCTACAAAATAAACTTAAAGGACAAATCAAAATAAGCTAAAACTAACTTAAGATAGAAATACAAAAAGCAATTAAGCTAATTACAGATAAACACCAACATTACTAACAACAGTTACTAACAGTTTTAAATAACCTAGTACTAACTTGGAGTTTAGTACAGCTAGCTAAAGTTTGTATTGTTAGCTTATGGTTCAGTACTGTGTTAGATTACAGGACTTAAAGAAATAATAAATAAGCAAACAAGCTTTATATAAGATAAGTACACCTACCTTAATAAGCACTTTAGTTAATTGGAATAAGCAACTAGAATAGATTATAATGATAAATAAGCTAGAAAACTAAAACTGATGAACATTTGAAAATACTTCGAAAAGGAGAATAAGCTTGAATAAGCTTACTCCTAAAGACAGTAAAGGAAATTGGTTTAATCTACTCTAAAAAGCTAAGGAAATCTTTAATAAGCAGAAATAATAAGCTGATAAGCTAAAACGAACTACCAGTATTAACAGAACTAACTACCAGTATTAACTTGGAGTTAGTACTGGTAGCTTTAAGTTAGTACTGCTAGTGTTGAGTTAATACTGTTCCTAAAATGAACTAGCAGTACTAACTACAGGTTAGTACTGTTAGTTGAGAATAGCCTTTAAAAATCATTTTTCTTTCAAACTAATTAAAAACAGATTATCAAATAACAAAGTTAAAAACCTATATGCAAATTATTTATTCAATAATAAGCACTTAAATTAAGCATGAATTTGTCTTTTGCCGTATTAACTTAAACTAACATTTGTTAACTAATATGACTTAACAGTTCTGCAATAAATAAGGAAAGTAGATAAAGAGTGATTACAACCCCTTGCTCAAAAACCAGGGTCTAAATCAACAATTAGAAGCTCTAACTTGTAGAATACAAGTTAAGTAAGATCCATAAGCCATCCAGAACTGGCTTATCATTCTTCAATAAGCTGTGGTATATTTGAGTTGATTGGTATGATTTTCTCTTTTATCTACTTAAACTTTTTAGATTTCATGCTTAAGGCCGCTTATAAACATGCTGTATGAGAACGCTCTTTGAACACAAACAATATGATTAAGAAATTTACATTGGTATTGATTAGAACTTCAAAACTTGCATTAATTTTGAAAGTGGTTACAAAAAGCTGTGAAATAAAATATGTAAATAAATGAAAATAAGTAAGTTATTAAAACTAAAAACTAGATTAAACTCCGATGCCTCAATGGCTTACAAAAAAAAAGCGCTATTATAGCCGAAGTCTTCGACTTGCAGCTTGTGCTTCTTTCGGGAGAGAGAGATAAAACAAAGTGTGCTTGTTGTTGTGAGGAGAGTCTAAAGCAAAATACCAGCCTTTGATTTCTTTTTGAGCTATTTGGAGACAATTCAGCATTGAGATACTTTGGAAAGGAGCGGATGCAACATCGTCACTTTTTATACAAATGGGGGGGGTGTTAGTAGGGTGGATGAAATGATTTTGGCTAGGGAGAGAAGTGGTTTTGCAGGGAAAGAAGTATGGGCGACATAACAGTTGTACCGCGGGTTTGTGGGCGGGAAGAAGGACTTTTTGGGGAGTAGGCAGAAAGTTAGAAAAGAAATGGTCCTTAAGTTTATATAACTTAAATGCAATCTTACCTTTTGCAATTTTAAACCTATTGTTCTTCTCTATTTTGCAATACAATTGAGGTTTTGGCAGTTTTGGCCCCCCATAGTTGTTTTTTTTCTTTGCTTGTCTGACTTTTGACTTTGCCCTTTTTTACTCGTGCTTGGAGTGCTGCTTTTGGCTTTCTTTTTTGTTCTTTTTGTGAATATCCGTTTTCCGTGTCATAACACAATGCAAACATACACATACAATGTATTTTTGGTATGTTTTTATTCATTTAAGTCCGTTTTAAAAGGAGAATGGTATGTGTAATTAAGCACATACCACCCATACCAGATAGAGAACACATTAGTGCTCACTAATTATGTATTACATGTATTAATACAAAATTGCGGATCATTACGAGCAAACAATTCAACAATTGCTATGTAGCAAATGCATCTTATCTCGTCTACATTCTATTAGACCAAACTTTAGATGATTTTATGGAAAACTAGAAGGGGGGGTTGAATAATTTTCTTGTTTTAAAATGTATTTTTTTTAAATTTTGTTATGATCTCATGTGAAGTTTGCACAATATTGATTTTTGATGTATGGGAAATAAAGCTAGTAAGAGTAAGAGTTAGAAAGATTTAACCAAGACACAAGTATTTATAGTGGTTCAGCTACAAGGACACCTTCCTTGCCTACTCACTCCCCGAGTCACCTAACTCGAGAGTTTGGTAAACACTAGTCACCAATATCCTTTAACCAGTGGAGAAGCCTCACAACGTTGCTTACACCTTTTAATGGTACAAAGCTAAATACCAGATTCTTCGCATGGTAGAATCAACCCAACAATACTACACTTGATTTGCAATGATGATGAATATAACTACAACTACTAAAGTGTACAGATTCAGCAATGTGAACTGAAGATGCTATGGAGATGCGAAACAAGATTTCTTTGGAACTTAATGTCTTCAAAGGGGGTGTTTTGATATTCTTCTTGAAGAGAATTGACATACAAAAATGCTAAATAAAAAACTATGCAAGATAAAGAGAATGATTATTAGATTAGTGGATTTCAAGTTGGAAAAGAGGTGGAGTGTAACTATGAGAACAAAATTTGGGGGGGTTTTTTTTTTGGGGGATTTATCGCAAACCTTTATTTTGTAGACGGTTTGCCGGTTCTGTTGCAGAACAGAACCGGCCAGTATACCACAACAGAACCGGCGCACAGTAACAAAATTCGAATTTTGATTTGCAAAATCTTAAGAGATCATGCGTAATCTTGTAAGATTGCCCTAAAATATGCTGCAAATGATGATGTTATCCATGATGTAAATAATGGTTTGCATATTTTACTTGTAAATCAAAGTAATGCTAAAAATAAAAAAGTAATGTTTATGTGTTAGTTTAAGTAGTTTACTCTTATATAGATTTTACTAATTGTTATCAACAAAACATGAAAAGATCGTAAAATAAAATATATGTTTTTATCAGTTTATTTATATTAACAATCTCCCTTTTTTTGTTGATGACAAAACTAAAATCTAATGGAAGTAAATTAGTGAAAATGAGTTTGTTTTGGATTAAGTTTTATCATTTTACTTCCCTTTTCCCTTATGTTTGTTTTACTTCACTTCTCCCCTTTTGTCAAAACAAAAAGATGTAAAGGTCACGGAGAGGTATCCTGGTTGATGGTATAAGCACTAGTCAAATTTATATATGTATAGTATAAATCCCATGAAAATTCTTTCCAAATTACTTCTCAAACAAGAGAATAAAAGGATCAAATTCACTTAGGAAATAATAACACTTAATATCGTATTTATTTTTAACCGGGAAGTATTTTCTTCTCGGGTCGTATCCCAACGAAATCGTGAATTGAGATTCGGGAATAATTCGGATTCGAGTTAAGAATGATAAAGGATTTTTGAACTTTGGATTACACTACGAATTATAATAGCACAAACTAAAAACAATTAACTAAACGAAATTTTAATACACGAAAATTAAAAACGTAAGCTAAAACTGAAATTTAAAATCTAAGGCACTAACTTTTAACAATTTTATTCTAATAATCACATAATTTAAAAAGAAAAATTTTGAAATGAATTAGAATTTTTTAACTATTTTTGAATTTTTTTATATTTTTTAAAGAAAAATGAATTAACTAAAAATTAACTTTTTCTAAAAATTAACACTAAAATTCTACTTTTATTTTTTAAAAATACTAGAACGAAAAAGAAAATTATTACAAAAAAAATTAAAATTTTCCAACTATTTTTCTATTTTCTATGATTTTTTAGGAAAAAGAAATTATTAAAAATCTATTTTAATCTAAAAAATACAAATTTTAACTGGAAAAAATATGGAAAAATGGTTTTTTAACTACTTAAATGTGCAGGAAGAAACCTAATGATACAAATGCCAAATTTTTAAAAGCAAATTGAACCTTAATTTGTCAATTTAAAAACCTACCTAATTTTATTAAACTAATATTAAAAAATTTTAATCTATTTTTATTAAACCTAAAAGACAATAAAGTAGAAGGTGTAAAAAGAAAGGAACGTAAAGGTGGCGGGGTAACTGTCTTGATTTTACACTATATTGCAAACACGGGTAACTACTAATATCTAAAAAGTACCATATTGCCCTACGATTCAGGTATTATTTGGCTTATTTTAAAAGGTGAAAATGAGCAAAAGCTTTTTAAAACTACAAAGTTGGAATTGCTTAGACTCTACAACTTTTACAAAAGCACTTTTGACTTTTATTCCACTAGATAAGCTAGAAATTTGCATTTCAAACTGTGTCATTGAACTAAGGATTTTTATTTTTAATATCTTTTTAGTTTTTTGGTTATTTCTTGCTTTATTATTCAATTAAGTAAAACTAAGATGCTATATGGAGCTTAAGATGTATACTAAGGATGTCTAGAAAGAAATAAGCTAAAGGTATACAAGATTAATGAGAAATTTGAACTTAAAAATCTAAAATTCAGCTTATTGATTGAATTTAAGCTAAACTTAGTAAGCTAACTAGCTTATTACTAAATCCTAGAAGCTAATATTTTGGAAATAAGCTATTCTATGACTGTTGAGTACACCTAGCTAAAAGGTTTTTGAAATGAACAACTAGAAAAGAGGTATCTAAAAGAAATAAGCTAATGATCTACACTGTTGCTAATACCACTTTTGCAGGTACAAATAAGCTTAGACTAAAAGCTTAAAATTGAAAATTAAAAGATGATTTTTATTAAACTAATAGAATACTAATTAGGTGCTTAATACTAAGTTCTAACTTCTTATTACAAGAGCTAAAAATAAGCTAGTAAAGAGATGAGCAATAGCAGTATTAACTAAGTTAATACTGCTGTTTGTGATGTACTGGAAGATACTATGTGCAGGCCTAAATCTAAGCTGAGAACTCCATTAAACTAGCTAACTAAAATGCTATTGAATATTATTGACCAAATCTTAACACTAGAATGCTTAGTAACAACACTTAGCTCTTAAAACTACTTGTCACTAAAATTGTCTGGTGCTTGTAGTAGAATTTTTAAGCTTTAAATTTTGCATTTCTACAATCTAAATTTCAAAATCACTTTAAAACTTGATTATAACTCTTACCTCAAATGACTTATGTAAATTTTCCTAACAAAGTTGACTTTAAGAGTCAATTTCACCTTAATCCAAACACTCCTTAAGACTAACTGTCTAAACTAATTTTTATTTAAAATCTATTTTAAAGCTAAAACTACTTAAACCTTATATCTACTCAGTCTAAAACTAACCTATTTAAGCTATTTGAGCACTTAAAACTAAAGCTTATTAATAGGAATAAGCTAGTTTATCAGCTAACCTATATATTAATATGACAGAATTAAAGACTAAATTGAACTTAAGTAATTCTAGCACTAATCAACTTGAAATTTTTGGATATCTAAACTAACTAAACACTATTAAACAGGATTAAGCACACACAAAAGAATAAGCTTCATGAAATAAGCTAAATGTAAATGCTGAAATGAAATTTAGAATTTGAAACCTGAGATTTAAGTAGTCTCAGAACTAGCCACTCTTGTTGAGTGAGTGGCTTAAAAACACAAACCTAATGGCTCCTAGCCTCTATACCAATAAGCTATAAGCTCATTAAGCTGATTTGAGCTTATTCTTCCATAAGCTTCCAAACTTGAATCAACTTGAACTAAAATGGATAACTTTGAACAATAAGAGACAAATTTAGTATTAAAAAGCTTTTAGTGATATTAGAACACTTTTAGAACAAGAGAAAACTCAATAAGCTAAAATTAGCTTATTGCAAGCTTATTATGTAAAACAGCTTATTTCATGAAAGCTTAAACTCAAACTTAATTAAACTAACTTTATTACTTTTAAAAAGAGATTACAAGATTCAAAACAGGAAGTACAACTGAATAGCAAGTTTAAAAGCTTAAGTGAAAACGATGAACAGTACATGAACTAAAAATACAAAGAAAACTGAAAATTAAAAACACTCACTAACTACTAACTACTCTGGATGTTTAAGCTTCTATTTATAGAAAGAATCACTACAAAAAAATTGCCATTTAGTGGCACATATTTTTTGTGACAAAATATACATGTGTCACTGTTATATGTTTTTAGTGGCAGATCCTTATGTGTCACTAAAAATATTAGAGATTTAATGGCACTTTACACTTTGTGCCACACAAAGTAACTTTAATAGCGTCACAAACTCGGGACGTTATAATGCCTTACTAGAATCAGTTTCACATTTATATATTATGCCATTAAAAACATTTGCAATATTTATGGTTTTTCGTAATTGTGTCACTAATCTGAAAATACAATTCTCAAACTTCCAAAATTTTGGCGGGCCTTTATTAAAAGTTTTAGAAACAATGGGCGGGATTTTAATCCCTCAAACTTTTATATGCGATTTCACATTCAAAAACCCTACTCTCATGCTCTCATATATCTTCACAGCCGCATACTTTATTTTTCTCATTGCCATGTTTTTTAGCCATTCTTGTTATTAAGCCAGGTAAGTGTTCCAACCCATGATTCCTCTAATCTCACACCTCATGTTTATTTGTATTATAATTCCGAGTATTACAAAAGTGAATTGAATTACACAGAAAGTTATAAGGGAAAGGCTAGATGGAATGATCATATATGAACCGGATCCCGCAACGTGTTCGAAAGATTTAGTGAGATCTCGTAAGTTATGCCTTTTTTCATTAATATGTTTGTTTGTCTTGAAAGTGATTTTTCTTGTAGCATTTTCTTGTTGACGTTATTAGTCTTGCAGCAAGGAATTAAATCATGTTATTAAGTCAAAGTTGAAATCTTGGATCCGAACTCCGCTCGTAATTAATATTTCTGAAAGTGTTGTATGGCTAAAGGAAAAGAAGGGGGATGAACACTGATCACACTGTTGTTAAAATTATTTATCGTGTTACAAATTATCAAATTTTTTAGCATCTAGTTTGATATGTCTTAAACTTTTCATATATAAAGTCTTGTCTTTTGATCGTGAAGATTTGCGCTTTAAAAAGATATTGAAGAGCTCATTACAAAGGATGAAGTTGTAGTTATCTTAGTAGTTTTAAGCATCGTGTTATACAATGCAGTTAGTTGTGTGTTTTATGTGTAACATGTTATTTTGTTGAATATATACTTTTTGTGTATGAGCAAGCTTTGTTGATTAATGAAAGTTACATTTTTTCGATGTAAAGTTGAATATATATTTCTTGTGTATGAGGGAGCTTTGTTAATTAATGAAAGTTTCATTTCGATATAAACTATTTAGTTGTTCGTTTCATGTGTAATGTATAATGAATGAAAGATTTGTTTTTAACTAAATATTTGTAGATATAGAAATGAGATACAGTGACACGACGTTATTACTGAGATATGATGTTTTGGTGGCAAATAACATATAATATTAAAACAATTCGTGTATTTTTAACAAAATGCCTACTTAATGGCATATCGTAGGTGCCACAAAATCATTTGTAGTTTATTGTGACAGATTATGAAGTGCCACTAGAGCCTTCAAATCTGTAGCAACACAACAAGAAGTGTCACTAAAACATTTTAGTGGCAGTGTCGTTTGTGACACTTTTTGTTTCTGCCACAGAAAGTCTAGAAAGCCTTTAGTGGCACTTATTTCGCTTATTGTGACACTTTTTGTGTGTCATTAAATGGCATTTTTTTTGTAGTGAATTGATGAGAGAATGAAAGCTTCACTCCTTAACAGCCATTGGATCTCTTCGGTTTGATTTTAAGCCGTTGATGATTGATTGATGATGTGTTCGGGCCAATAGGATGCTGCCACGTCATAAAAATGACGTGGAGGTGGGTTAATACGAGGTGGATTTGAATAAAGGGAGACGAGGAAGTGATTTAGAGTGATTTGGGTTTGTTTCAGTTTTAGGCGGGAAAGTTTGTTGGAAACGGTTATAGAGAAATTAAACCCGCGTGTGTTTTGAATCTTTGGCTTAATGGCATAACTAGCCCCTCTGTTTTCTTTCTCCAAATGTAGTGTAAAAGAAGTTTGAGAATTTACATTCCTGGTCCTTGTAGTTGCTATCTCTTTTTCCCCTTTAATAAACCATCTTTCCAACTTTGACACCTTTGGTCCTTTGGCTTTTAAAATATCCAAATGAGCCCTTGTACTTTGAAAACTTGTCATTATTGATCCTTTTACTCTAATTGAATATCTCTACTTTCTTTTCTTGTTGTCGGGCTGATCCGGCTTTGATAACTTTTCTCAAATTTCTCTCTTGTACTTGTCTTTTCCGTTTCTTGTCGGTTTTGGCTTGTTTTTGCTCTTTTTGCCTTTGATATCCTTTCCTGCATGTTAAGACACAAAAGCACACATATTTCCATCTTTTGGCATGTTTTCTTGGCTTTTATTGGCAAAATCCCAGGTATTTAATGTATACAATTTAACACTTATCATATCCAATATGTGTAAATGGGGAAAGCTCCCCCTTGATGGGTGCTAAATATGCTGCAAAAAATGTTAGACATAAAGAGATGTGCTCTCCCTTGCTCTAGGAGTACATGCAAAAGAAAAGTTAGAAGCCAAAGCACTAAAAGTGCCTATTGTAGAACCGGCGTCCGCGGTTTTGTTCCTTGAATGGAATTGGATTTGAATGCTAATGGAACTGGCTGACCTCAAAAGTCAAACTTGTGGGTTTCTTAAATTTTTTTTTGAGCAAATAAATTATTAACAACATACAATAACAAGACAAGCATTATAACATTGATTAATTTTAAATTGCAACATTCATAACATTAAGAAGACAGGAGATTCTTAACAAAATATGATTTATTCTTATATCTAATTTCCTAGTCTAGTAATTATGCGCAAGAACATTGAGGTGGTCTAGGATGTGATTAAGAATGAATCGCATTTCATCCCGAAGATTATATACAACAACTTAGGTACATTACTAATGTTCACAAAACATTTCATGAGTTAGCAAAGGAAAAGGATTGTTAGGTCCTAATGGAGGAAGTGGTGCGAAGTTTGAAGGAGGATTAGGTAGAAACGTGGGAAGTTGTGGTGGCAATGGTGGAAGAGGAGGTTCCATAGCCAGAAAGGGTGGAGGTTCATTGGCCAAGCGCTCAATGGGGTCAAAGGATGGTCTAGGTGGTGGAGGGTTTGTTGCTTTAGGAGGAAGATCTTCTAGTGAGTCAAAGAAAGTTTGAGGAGAAGAGGGAGGAGTGGAAAACAAAAGTTTGATGGGATCTAAGTTTATGGCTAATGGTGAGGAGTGTTTGAATGGTTGGGTTGGAGCCGGTAGAGGAGAGTTCAAGGGTGGTGGTGTTGACTTTGGAGTAAGTAGGACTTTGCTTGGTGAGATTTTCAGAGAAATTATAGGGGAAAGTGGTGGTGAAGTATTTGAGGTTGATGGAGGAGCCGTTTGATAATTAGTAGGTGGTGATAGAGTATGATAGGGAGGTGACACCGGTCGAGGGTTAGAGAAACAACAAGGACGAACACTAATCCTAGCGGTGCGCTTAAGGTTAAGTTTCTTTTCTTTAGGCATTTTCAATGTTTCTTGAATGATATGATAACTAGTGTTTGGATCAAGCCTTTTTATAGAGAAATTTTTTAGAGTTAATGCATTACTTGATATCTTGGTGAAAATCTAATCATTGGATTTTCCTAGAGTCAACTTCTAAAGCCTAGGAGCTGATAGATTAGTTTTGGTAGGAATTTGTTGTGGTAGAAGTTTGAAATTCATTATTATAATTAACTGCAGTATAGTGTCCTCGGTTCTGCTGGTTCCATTAAAAGAAGAGAACCAGCTTTGAAAGTCTAAGGGAATCGGCGTCTGTAGAAAAAACAAAAATATTTTTCTAGTGTGTGAGTACATGTGATGTGTCGTTGTGTGGTGTTAAATTATGATCCAAGTTTTAAATTTATATTTTGCCGACTTAACCAAAAACAACACTTTAACGGGCTGTGTACCCGATCGATGGGAGTTTTGTGGTAAGTAGGGTGTCGAATACTTGGAGAGAAGTTAAAATTTACAATTTATTAGTACTTTGGTTTTTCTAATCTAAGTTAGTCTAATCTATGCTAAACCTATGTTAATCCTAAATCTACTGGAAAAGGGGGTTTTTCAGCCTGAGAGACTGGCACAGGTTTTGTGGTGACTAAAACCAATTCAAGATACTTTAACCCATGCAAGCAAATTAACAAAAGATAAAAGAGCGGTCTAGCCAAATATAAGAAAACTGTATTAACCATTATTAATCCAATCAGAACATTGGTTTGTTTATTAGTGCAATGATTACTTATCTCGAGGCGGCATATCATTCTTAAGACTTAGGCGTTACTTCTTCCTAAGACCTAGACACGTAGAATTCTGTCACAATTAAACACATCTGCATAGAGCATCCTTATTTGCTGATTATAATCAATCTTAAGGATTAAGGCAATGGTGATCTTGTTAAACCCTAGCTCATAGAGACTTTACCCACTTACTGCTTAACGGCAATTCATACACTAGTAGTCCACTAACCAAGTCTTTACTAATTGATTAGAACGTACTTGTTGATACCAAGGTCACCTTATGGCTCAACTAAGCTCATAATCAAAGGGTGAAGATAGGTCGTTAATTGTGATCCTATTGATCTAGATGTATAAATCACTATATGGAGAGCTATCCCGGTATCTAGATTACTTGGTCCGTATCACTAGATCCATTTGAATGATAGGTCGCATACAAAAGCACATAAACAAGTATGATGATAAACATAAACAAGCAATTCAACGATAAATTAAGAAATCGGAATAAACAAACCAAACATTAAGATCTTCATAACAATGGCTAATACCCGAAGGTATTAGCCTTCAAACGTCACAATTAATACAAGAGTAATGATTTAGCCAAGGTAAACTAACCGAGTTAACGAATGATACAAAAAACTGCACGATTATAAGAGTATAAGATATTACACGTTGTCTCCTATGGAATTAATCACGTTGATCGACCTCTTCTGTTCTTTTTCTCCTCTGAAAATTGACTTTTATGGTTTAGGTATCGAGAATATGATTTAGCACACTTAAAACTCGTTTTTGAGTTTTTTATTTTTAAGGTCTAGAGTCGGTGTCGATATGGCATATCCAAGGTCTTGGATACGGCGTATTGGGGGTTTCTTAGAGTAAGGACCACGTTTGATATCTTCCAGAATATTCTATTCCCATATAGCTTGAATACGGCGTATTGCCTTTCCTGGATATGGCTTATTGGATCTTGTTTCTTTCGTGGTCTTTGGTGAGTGCAGGCACAGATACGTCGTATCTTCCTTGATGGATACGGCGTATTGGTAGTCAAAACAGTAATCTTCAAATAATCTTAGTTTAAGCTTCAGAATGCGTGCCTTTTAGTCAATCTTCACCAAGTACTCCATAATTACTGCAATTCTCAAATATGAACGATTAAGTAACAGTTCTTTGCAATAATTATACAAAATAGGTTAATTACATGGGATAAATAATGCTATAAAATAGACGATATTTGATGTCATCAAATATCCCCCCATTTAAATCCTACTTGTTCTCAAGTAGCCTTTAGAAGTTTATGAAAATGTATCCCTAAGGATTTTTTCGTTTAAGCATTTATTTGATCTATTACAAGTACACAACCAAACACCTCTTGAAATAGGAAGATTAAAACACTCAAATCACTCAACTAATCTATGTGGTAACATGTAACTAATTCGCTCAATTGCTAGGTCGTGATGAGTATTCTATCATAGGCTTGGCAAGGATACACATCTCCACCACTAGAGCTAAGGAGTAACAAGTTTATAAAGGTAAAATGGGTTTTTGTTGTAAGGCTTAGGGTTGATTACTCTAACTAATCTTTATCGATACCAATATAGGAGGGCAACAAAGACCACACATACACATCCGTAACGACGGGATAGACATATGTGACTGCTCACTCCCACCTCGAATAAGCTAAAGAGTAGGAGTAGTAGAGTAATATAGGGTATGGATCTTCTAACTTTCACCAATAGTAATAAACCAATAAGGTAGCTGAGACATGCATACATGGCCGTAACGACGGAATAAACATGCACGCTCGATCACATTTTCATTGGCGTAAAACCCATAGCTAATGATTAGGAAAGGGAATTAAATTGTTGTTAAATAAAAATTACAAAACAAATAGACTAGATCAAAGATATAAGTTGCTAGACACTTTTTCCCTGACCGTTACCATGATAAAGACACAACTATTTACAAACATCTTGATCATTGATAAAAAACAACAACCAAAGTTGGCATTCCCGTAACGGTCAACTTCTCAATCATCCCGTACTTTACAAACTTTTACAAGACAAGTGGCGATATCTACCACTTTATACAATACTCTACATCGTTGATTTTTAAGACGTATCAACGAATAATTGATCCTTCATATGATTCCTTCAGTCTAAGCTCTTCCGATTATCTCCAAACTCTCCTTCTCTTTTTTTGTTGTGATTTTTTTTACTTTTTTTAACACTATACTACGAAACTCGGTGTAATTTCACTATCTTCATGATCATAATAACTTCCGGATAATTCCTTCGGTAATTCTTCATTCCTCGGACGTACCAATAAATGCGTTGGTGGTAAAAATACATGAGTTTTGACTACTTTATACATTCCTATTTGCAATGTGCAAATTTCTTCCCAACCGCACCAAAGATAGAAAATTGACACAAGACTCGGGAAATACATACTTTACAATTTAAGCAACTAGCAACTAATAAATGGACATAATCTAACAGGGTAGGCTAAGGTGTAAAGGTGTAACAAAACATATATAGTTGGTGTAATTCCTAAAGGATTGGCTCTACTAGTTGTTCTAGGGGTATCTTACTCTTAAAATGAGAGTAAATAAAGGGTTTATACGGGGGTTAACTAACCAGTGTAGTTAGTTGAATTCAAGTGGATCAATTCCCCAGTTATCTCCTTCGTCTAACATTTCTTTTTCCCCATCGTATGAGTCGGGGTAGAATTTAAAGAAAAATTTCTCAACAAGTTCTTCCCAAGTGGGGATTTTTCCTTCCCCTCATTTATCCACCATTGTTGTGCATCATCAGCTAGTGAGAGAGGAAAAACCTTTATTCATAATCGATGGGAGTCCACACCAGGAATGTTGATTAAATCAAGCATTTTAGGCACCATAGCAATGTGGTCCACTACGTCTTCATGATGTATTCCGTGGTATGCATTACTTTGTAATTCCGTCAAAAATTCCTTGTAGAGTTCAATGTTCATATCATTATTGGTATTAGTAATAGAAAGATTGGATTCAGTTGGAGCTTTCTCTATGCATTTATTTAGAAGCAGTTCTGTCATGACTTCCTATAGTATCTTCTTGAATCAACTAGCCCTGATAAGTATGATCTATCACAAAGGTAAAAATATCAACAGAATTTGCTCTGAAGAAAGATAGAAAATTAAGCACGGAAATCAAATACAAAAATTCAGCTTCTGATTCTGTATCAGATAGTCAATACGCCGTATTCAATGGAACTGAATACGCCGTATTAATCTTTTTGAACAAATACGTTGTATTGGAAAGAAAGTTGGATACACCGTATCCAATGGAAGTGAATACGTCGTATTAAGTTATCGACCAGAACAGTGTATTGGAGAAAACAATTAAAACACGCAAACAATTAAACACACCAATATACAAAATTATACACTAATCTAAATTACACTAATCCTAAGGGTTAAATCTAATCTAATGTTAAAAACCAAAATATCAAATAAAAATCAAGATTAATATCCACTACAAAACCCACGGTAATGCGCAAAAAACTCTCAAAAACTTGATGTGTCGTTGTATGGTTGTAAATTATGATTCAAGTTTGAAATTTATATTTTGCTGACTTAACCAAAAACCACACTTGAACGGGCAGTGTACCCGGTCGGTGGGAGTTTCATGGTAAGTAAGTTGTCGATCACTAAGAGCGAGAAACACTTTCAATTTATTAATACTTTGGGTTATTCAAATCCTAATTAAGTCTAATCTATTCTAAATCTATAACTAAACCAAATTTTAACCTAAATCGATATGGATAAGGGGGTTTTCAGCCTGAGAGACTAGCACAGGTTTGATGGTAACTAAAACCAATTCAAGACACTAAAACACAGGCATGCAAATTAACAGAAGATAAAAGAGTGGTATAGCCACCAAATATAAGAAAACTGTATTAACCATTATTAATCCAATCAGAACGTTGGTTTGTTTATTTAGCGCAATGATTACTTATCTCGAGGCGGCATATCATTCTTAAGACTTAGGCGTTACTTCTTCCTAAGACCTAGACACGTAGAATTCTGTCACAATTAAACGCATCCGCATAAAGCATCCTTATTTGCTGATTATAACCTATCTTAGATTATTAAAAAAGAAAAAATAAAAACGAGAACAACTCCACCAAACCCCCAATGGGTGATCTTGTTAAACCCTAGCTCATAGAGACTTTACCCACTTACTGCTTAATAGAAATTCATACACTAGTAGTCCACTAAACAAGTCTTTACCAATTAATTGAGAACATACTCGTTGATACCAAGGTTACCTTATGGCTCAACTAAGCTCACAATCTAAGAGCAAAAAGATATCGTTATTTGTGATCCTATTGGTCTAGATGTATAAATCACTATATGGAGAGCTATCCCATCATCTAGATTACTTGGTCCGTATCACTAGACCCAGTTGAATGATAGGTCGCATACTTAAGCACGTAAACAAGTATGATGATAAACATAAATAATCAATTCACCGATAAATTAAGAAATTGAGATAAACAAACCAAACATTAAGATCTTCATAACAATGGCTAATACCCGAAGGTATTAGCCATCAAACGTCATAATTAATACAAAAGTAATTATTTTGCCAAGGTAAACTAACCGAGTTAACGAATGATACCAAAAACTGAACGATTACAAAAGTATAAGAAATTACACGTTGTCTCCTATGGAATTAATCGCGTTGCAGAACCTCTTTTGCTCTTTTTCTCCTTTGAAAATCGACTTTTATGGTTTAGGTATCGAGAATATGATTTTTCACACTTAAAATTTGTTTTTGAGTTTTCTATTTATAAGTTCTGAAGTCGGTATCGATACCGTGTATCCAATGTCTTGGATACGGCGTATTAGGGGTTTTTTAGAATATAGACCACGTTTGATATCTTTCAGAATATTTTATTCCTATATAGCTTGAATACGGCGTATTGCCTTTCCTGGATACGGCGTATTGGTCATGTTTCCTTCGTGGTATTTGGTGAGTGCAGGCACAGATACGCCGTATCTTCCTTGATTGATACGTCGTATTGGTTGTCAAAACAGTAATCTTCAAAATATCTTCGTTTAAGCTCCAGAATGTGTACCTTTTAGTCAATCTTCACCAAGTACTCCATAATTACTGCAATTCTCAAATATGAACGATTAAGTAACAATTCTTTGCAATAATTATATAAAATGAGTTAATTACATGGGATAAATGATGCTATAAAATAGACGTTATTTGATGTCATCGGTATACATATGTCTACATTCATCCATTCATTTCATTCTTCACACACAAATACACACACTAGAAAATTTTCTCTCTTCTCTCATTTCTTTCTTGTTGGGCCAAGACTACAAACACACACACTCTTGGTGTTTGTTTTTCTTGATCTCAAATATTGATTATTGTATTGCTAGTGATTCATTGGTGGTTTTTTTTTGTTATTCTAGAACATTTCCGGGTTAAGATTCATCAATGTTCATTACTTTTTTCTACACTTTTATAAGCCATTTTCATCCTTTTTTTCTTTCCTACATATTTCATGTATATCATCTAAGCATACATCTCTTGTTCTTAAAACATCATCACCCATGTTATCAGATATTGAAATCTGCTAACATCAAATGCCTTTGTGAGTAAATCAGCAACATTGTGATCAGTGTGAATCTTGATCACTTTTTGAATAATCCTTATCAATGAATCCCTGGATAATGGATGTATAATCACAATATGCTTAGTCTTTGAGTGAAACACAAGATTCCTAACAATGCAGATTGTGCTTTCATTGTCAATGTAAATCTTAGTGTTCATAAAGTTGTATCCATAATCAAGCAATTGATTTTGGATCCATAACACCTGTCCACATCAATTAATAGTAGCAACATACTCTGCTTTAGTAGTAGTGAGAGACTGTCACGGGTTTGGTTGGTAACTACAATCAATTCAAGACACTTTAACCCACGCGAGCAAATTAACATAAGATAAAAGAGCGGTCGAGCCTTATGATAGAAAACTGTATTAGCCATCATTATTCCCGATTAGAAGTTGGTTTGTTTATTCAGTGCAATGATTACTTATCTCGAAGAGGCATATCATTCTTAGACTTAGGCGGGACTTCACACTACTCCAAAAAATGCCATAGAAACTGGTCAAAATAGCCCATAAAAAGTGGTTTTAGAACCACTCTCTGAGGGGGGGGGTATCTCCATAATCAAAACATATGAAAACTGGTTATGCAACCAGTCTCTATTAGAAGAATCAACACTGGTTCTCTCCCTAAGAATTGGTCTCCATATTAAAATAAACACACATGTTTTATTGGAAATGGAAACTGGTTCTCCCGCAACATGTCTTTATAAAAACATCCAACATGTCTTTATATAGAGTAAAAAGATATGTTTTTATCTCAAAACCTGTCTTTTTTAATCTATTTAAAAAAAATATTTTTAGAATTCTTTAATAAATTCCAAAACTTACAAATTTAACCCACCAAAATAAAGAAATATAAATACAGCAAATATATATAAACTGATTTAGATGGACCAAAAATATCAAAATCAACAAATTAAAGTAAACTTCAATTCAACTTAACATAAAGCAAATACAAAACTCAAATCAAATTAAATCACTATAATTCAACAAATAACCATAAAGAATTCAGCCATTAAATCAAATTTTGAAGAGCAATAAAACCCCACTATCATCATTCCATATTTTCATCTATTACTAGAAATCATAGCTATCTTTAGTCAAGCCTTCAAACCGCAAGTCATCTTGTCCTTGAGCTTGCATTCTAGCCGACTCATTATATATAGAGGCTGCAAATAACAAGTATGGATTAGAACAAGTGAAATAACAAAAACCTATGTACGTTGCAACTTTTCAGCCATTCCATCAATTTTATTTACCAAAATGAACATAGTATTGATTTGAATCAAGAAGATTCATTAAGATTACAACTTACATTGTGTTGATACACTGAGATTACTACTCCCTGCAAATAACACAATTGAAAAAGCTACAAGCTGACTTAATTGACATACTTGAACAAAATGAAAGTGAACAATACACCATTGACGTTACTGTGAAGTCTCGTTATTACTGCCTTTGAATAATCTGACTGAAGTTGATGAGGTCGTCTTTAAAGATGAGAATAATGACAGATGACATGATAGCAAGTCTTTCTTTTCCCTCCTAGTAAACGCTCATTAGCACAATATTACCTAGAAAACGCTGCATAGGCACCACCTGCAGAAACTAAAACAAGCATATACACCTTACCTATCTTGCAAGGTTCAGACTTTCAAGGCCTGATTTGATGACAATTAGAAAAACATATAAACATATAAGAGTACATTTCCTTTAGTTTTGGTGACGTATATCATGTTAAGTTCAGCAATTGGTTCATTTAAGCTTAACATCAGACATTCGAGGTCACTTGTAAGACAAAATACACAATACCCATTATTACCCATTATCATAACGACTTCCTGGTATTGGTCAAACATATAAGGGAACTGGAAGGACTTCTTGGTGTTACGCATAAAGGAACTATAAGGACCCAACACTAAATAAGAAGTTATTGTGCTCATGTTAATAACCTTATAGTAATCACGGTACTATTCTTTATCTATAACAAAAAGTTACCACTCTAAATTTAAACTGTTATGGATTTGATTACAAGTCTAAGTTGACATCCAAAATTTAACTCATAGAGGGAACAAAGTAACTGGAAATATAGTAAAATATATAAGTTAGAATATAGCAATTGGAAAATCAACATCGTTTTCTTTCAAGATGCAAGATTTAGTAACGAGGATATTATACCTAAATTGATAATTAAACCCTTTACTTTAATATTTTGATCTTTAAGACACACATACAATTCTAAAGACATAAAATTCAAGTCAATTCGTAATTCCATACAGGTAGTAATCCTTTATTACTAAAAAAATACAAACTTGAACCAAAATACACAAATTCCAAACATAATTGATAGTGTGAGGTCATATAAGAACCAGGCTTGCCAGGAGTAAATATGCAATTGAGCATAAAATCATCAGTAATAAGACAATTCAGCAGATTGTTATCGATTTTTTATTTGTCAAAACTTTATTCATTAATTATAAATTTGTTAGGCACATTAAATAAAAGCTTGAAGATTTTTATTTGTCAAAACTTTATTCATTAATTATAAATTTGTTAAGCACATGAAATAAAAGTTTGAACATAGAAATGAGCAGGGCTAAGAAATGGACAAAAAAAACCAATTTTGTGAAAGGACATGAACCAAGTGACTCGGTCGTTTCGATTTAGACGCTTTAGGTGTGGTTTTTTTTGTTTCGGCCCGAATCAAGCTTTATCGAAAACCGTAAATATGCTGTGAATTAAAACAAAACAATCGCTATACAAAGTCCAGGGCTCTAAGCAGATACAACAAGAATATAAATAAAGATATGATCCAAATGTTAGAACTAACCTGCTGCATTTGAACTTGTTTTCACCATCCAGAACCTCAGTACATGTAAATGTATCCAAAGCCTCTTCTAAAGTTCCCATATCGCCTTCTATCTCAAGAGTGAGATCCACAATCCTCTCATGTCGCTCTGATTTGACTCCACGCTTCATGCAAATTACCTATAAATTAAACGATGAAAGTTATACAGCAGACCCACTGTATACCCCCTTGACTCCGACCACAAGCATATAAAATACACGTATTCTAATTACTACTGAAACTTGATTTTCAAAAACCATGATGTTACCTCTTAGCGCAAATTACCGCCAAAGATGAGTCCAATGAGAGTTGTTTCTTCTTCTAAGGAATTCAGGGGATTTCTTCCAGCTTCCTAAATGTAATTTAATTGCAGAGCATCAATGACGTACCCGTAAAACAAAATGTACACACGAAAATTAATTGCATTTAAGGCATAAGGGTTACCAACAGAAATTTGTATTACGGGAGCCAGTTCACCTTTAGAAATTCATGTGCATCTTCTTCTTTCCCATGGCCAAGATTGCTTCCAATATTTTCAATATAGGTAAGCAAACGAATTAGAGAAAGTGGAGAGTTCCCGTCCTTCGCCTTCATAACAAGGCCTTCAAACTCACAAGTGAATCACCATCCTAATTATCACCTAAAAAAGATAGAGTTTTTTAGTAATAATTTAGTAAAGCATAAAGCAAAAGCAAGTATGTTTGTAATGCACGATAACATACACCTTAGTTACACATGTGCGGCATTGCTAGGCCAAGAACTCAAAGGCCCGTTGGCTATGTATCATATATTTATATGCTTACAGTGTATATAATGCTAGGCCAAGAACTCTTGGCCAGAAATGGGACCATGAGGCCAAGTCATGATAAGTAAAGTCAAGTAGTAAGGCCTGCCAGTCCACCCACACATACTTCAATAGCTAAGTGGTGCCGCGTTGTACATAGTTAATGAATAGCCATTTTAGCTGCAAGAACATCAACTAATGTAGAGTGTAAATGTACCATATGACAGTTTTGTATTTGCTAACTAAAGAAATACACATACTTTGAACATGAAATCAGCAAAAAAAACTAGATACCCATATATTTGGTGTACTGTGAGATAAAAATGCTTCTGTGTTTGGACAACATATAGCATAATCAAACACCCCAATTTATGAAATCAAAACACAACCAGCAAAACCCTAATTTATAACAACAAAACACCCATTTCAAAAATTAAGACTTAAATACCTAACAATACAAAAAAGTATAAACACAAAGAAATTACCTAACAATAAAAAAAAATTCATGTATAATCAGATTTAACAACAAAATGAATGAAATATTAAAAAGGTTAATTGGAAAAGAACATCAATTGTCTAGATTTAGTACCTCTTGATTCAATTAGCCTATTGCTAGCTTGGTATTGTGATGAATGGTGTGCGACGATGGTGGCGGTGGTGGTGTGTGACAGTGGTTAAGTGGTCAAACCTTGATGGTCGTGTATGACAGTGGTGAAACTTTGGTAAGTAAGGTTGAGGGCAAACCTTGGTGGTGGCTAGGTTTTATAAATATGAAAGAGGGAAAATAGTCAGTTTTGTGAGGAATGAAATTTTGGAGAAGGAAATGTCATGTCTCTTTAGAATTTAGGATTTGATGTTATTTTATGAACTGCCCAAGTTTTTAGAGGAATGAAAGCTTGAGGTGGGAATAGAGCCCGTTTTGTACAAAGGAACATGGCTTTAACAGTTTTGCCATAAAGCCTGGTGTTTCTAGTGAAAACATGGCTCTATGATAAGAATAGAGCCCGGTTTTGAAATAAAAAATAGGGCTATAAGAGTTTTTACATAAAGCCTGGTTCTTGGTGGGAAAACATGGCTCTATGCCTATTTAAAAAGGGCAAAATCTCTTTAGAGCCCGTTTCTTACAAAAACCGGGCTCTATTAAGGGGGTTCTATGTCCATTTATGTAGTAGTGCAAGTAAGCTAACTCAATCCTATATAACCCCAAATTCAAAAAAATAATTTAATCAATATTACCCGGGAATTAGAAAATAAACAAATCAACTTCAAACAAATATATAACTACATCAAATTAAAGATTCAGTTTAAGTATTACGCAACTTTGATGTAAATACCTCAATAAACTAGAGTGTGGGCAGTGTTGTTATAATGACCAGAAGAGGTGTGGCCGTGTTGGAGATGAAATCCAACAAAAATATTTGAAACAAATAAGAGGGCAAAAGTCTTGTATCTGTGAGTGGAAAAACTAAGAGGGGGCGGCAAGAAGAGGGGAAAATTGATAGGGTTTTGATTTTGGAAAAAGGGGCGGGAGTAGGTGGGAGACTTGAGCGGGATCTGAAATTTTTAGATTTAGTGCCTAAAATTAAGTTAAATTTGAGTAAAAACCAAGCCACTCATGTTATTGACCCATTTACACTTCACTAGTGTCTTTGATTGTGTAAAAAGACTAGTTTTTTTTATAAAAAATGATGTCTATAACATAAACACATAGAGATATGTTGTTACATACACACCAGTGTCTTTTATTCTGTAAAAAGAGTGGTTTGTACACCAAAAACCAATTTTTATATGATTTCTATTATGAAAACTATTTTTTTTCAAGAAAACCTATTTCCATTAATTCCCTTCCCACTAGTTTTTTGTCATAGAGATAGGGTTTTACATAATCGATCTTTTTGGGGGGGTGTTTATAACCCTTTGTGTAGTAGTGTCATCCTAAGACCTAGACACATTAATTATGTCACAATTAAAGCATCCGCATAAAGCATCATTATTACATGATTATAATCTATCTTAGGGATTAAAGCAATGGTGATCTTGTTAAACCCTAGATCATAGAGACTTTACCACTTATGCTTATGGTAATTTATATACTAGTAGTCCACTTGTCAAACTATCCAAGGGAATCTGTTGATCCCACTTGTATAGATCTTGCTTAGCTTTTGTAAGTGTGTGTGTGTGAGTTATGTTGAATAAATTCAAAGGACAATACTATAGTTAGAAACTTTATTATGAATATTTCAAAGACTATACGGAATCTAGTCAATGATACTAAGAAGAATTCTAATAAAACAGTAACAAAATCAATAACAAGACATATTACCAAACTTTTAGCCTTAATATAAAACGAACACTCTTAATAGTGTTAGGGTTTACAAAACCTTAAAGCTACGAATATCAAATATGTATACCTAACATTATGCCCTAGGATCTCCTTTTATACACCAAGGAGTCCTACAAGGCTTACAATACTTTCCTAACTTATCAAGATCTTTTCTATAAACAAACGTAATCTCTTAAACGAATAAGTTATACATATCTTCTTTAAAAATAACTAATACTTATCTTCGTAAGTATTCTTGTTCTCCAATAAATCTTTATCCCTTCTCTGTCAGCATAATCCTTCCAGTAGTAGTAATCACTCAGCAGTTGTAACTGAGCACAAGCAGCATCAACTACTTAGAAGTTTAATTTAGCAGTACTAACATACACTAACAATACTAACTTTTGTACTAGCAGTAGTAACTACTTAGTATATTTTCAGTCTTCATCTCTGAGCAGTCTTAACTTCTACTAGCAGCAGTAATTTTATACTAACAGTACTAATTATACTAACAGTAGTAACCAGCAGTACTAACTACTTAGCATAATTTTCATTAGTATTACCAGCAACACTAAGTTATGCTTGACAGCACTAATATATACCTGAGTAGTAGTAACTCTAAGAATCATCTTGAAGTCTTTTAATCCCAACAATCCTCCCCTAAACTTGATGTTCATCATCTGAATCTTCAAGTTTCATTAAAAGTCTTCACCATCACCAGGAGGATGCATTCAAACACTTCATTGACCCTTTTCCTGCTTTGTCATGAGCTTGAGTAGTTGATAACACATCTCATTCCAATGGTCAGCTTGAAGCTTTTTGTTCAGCATGTTTGAGA
This sequence comes from Tanacetum coccineum, assembly GCA_026074375.1. Lineage (NCBI taxonomy): Eukaryota > Viridiplantae > Streptophyta > Magnoliopsida > Asterales > Asteraceae > Tanacetum > Tanacetum coccineum. Next base: position 13,117 of record BQNB010037369.1, on the reverse strand, counting down.
TTGTTATTGGTGTAAGGGGATATCTTTTCTCAACTAACATAAAGATATGTAGATTTTTAAACCTTACAAAGTGCACTCCACAGTTATCAAACAGCTTCCAAACAGTCACTTTGTACCCTTGTAGATTTCTCCATACATCACTTTTAATGTCAGGTTCAAACATTACTTTCAAATCTCCCCATAACACTCTTTCATAATCCTCCTCTGGCCTTGTATTCTCATGTTTAGCTTTAACCAACTTCCAGAGGGTCTCCAAGTCTTCTCTATCAATATCCTGAAGCATCTTTATCATTGATGAATACCTTTTTGAGCTTCCATCAGCCCTTATCAATTTAAAGTATCCCATCCTTCCATCTTTATCAATCTTGTATTCAACAATCACTGGAGGCTTAGTAGCTAGAGGTATAGCATCAATTGCTACCTCATCATCTTTAACTATCTCAATATGCCTTTTCATCTCTGCCTCCTCTTGATCATCTTTTTCAGCTTCTACATGCTCATCTATCTTCTGCTTCTTTGATTTATCAGATTCAAGCTCATCTCCTGCTCTTTTAGAACTTCCTTCAGTTCTTGTCACACTGCTTTTCACCACCTCTGAATCCATAGGAACAAATGAACTTACCTGTTTGTATGCTTTGTCAAAGAGCTTCTGAATTTCTTCATAACTCCTTCCTTTCAGCTGATTATGCTTGTATCCACCCATATTCTTCAGGTATGTACACATTCTATTCCTTATTTGATTTTTGGTAGGTGGTTTACTTCTTTGCTTTGCTGCTCTCTGTGCTGCAAAGAACTTTTTCCTTTCAGCTATCATCTCCACTAACATTCTTGACTTTTCTTTAATTAAGAATTGTTCTTGTTCTTCAGCTTGGAGTTTTGCAGCTAATTGCTCATCAGCATCAATCATAGCTTGAATGCTATCTAGTTCTTCAATAATTGCTTCTCTGCTAGCTTCTTGATGTGCAACTCTTTCTTTTTCCAACTTTGCTTGTTCTTCAACCTGCAATCTGAGTGCCAGTTCTTCATCAAGTGCAATTTGATCTTTCTTTTTTAATGGCTTTTCAGGCTTAACCATTTTTCCATTGCCTTTGCCTTTTGCTTGTGGAAGTTGTAATGAAGAAACTATTGGTGTAAATGCAGATGCTTGCTCCTCCTAATCATGAAAGACAATTCCTTTTGCCTTTGGTCTTATGCTAGCAACAACAGTAGTAATTGTTGTGTCAGCAGTTGTAACAGCCTTTGGTTTAGCTGCTTTAATCTCTATCAAGGTCTGAGCCAGAGTCAACTCATCAACAGTTGTTGTAGCACTGGCAGTAGTAACTACTTCACCAGCAATAGTAACTGGATTAGTAGCACTAACTTCCTTTTCAGCAACTTCTTTTTCAGCAACAACTTCTTTACCTTGTAAATCATCTTGTACATCAAACAACATCTCTTCATCAAATCTTTCTTGAGTCTCATCAATCAAAGTTACTTCTACATCAGCATTAAGATCAGCTATTTTCCTCCCCTGTTTGGATGCATCCTCCTGAGCACCCAAACTAACATCATTAGAGGATTCTACCCTGCTAGCTGAACCAACCTTCCTTAACCTCTTGAGCCCTGAAGCTTTTGGCTTCCTTCTCTTTTCCAACTGCTTAACTCTCTTCTTTAAACTTGAAATCTCCTTTGCTTAACCAGTCTTTGCTTCCTCCAAATCAAGAACCTGCTTTTGTAATTTGGTACATAAAGGAAATTAGTAATTGGTCAAAGATAGCAACATCTATTTAATAACTCGCTGTTTACGAATTTAAAAGGGAAGAATAGTAGCAGATGGATCACGCACTCTTCTTTGATATTAATTCAATATAAACAATTGGTATTTATCATCAAGTAGTCAACAATTGTTGGCTAGTTGTACCAATAATTATTCAGATCTAAAATTTTATAATTCTAATTTACATAATTCGAGTGTCTACGACTTATGAGTTCTAGTGCTTAATCATATTATTCAATTTATATTAAATTAAGTTAATTCACATATGTTCTAATAAATTTGGCGAGAAAGTGTAGCGTGCACATATGTTCTTGGAAGGGTACTCATGTGTCCCAACGAATTTGATGAAAAAGTGAATTGTGCACGTATCTTCTTGGGAAGAGTGCATACATGTTTTTGATTGACACGTACATCTATGTTTAACAAGATATATTTGTATTTGAATTGTATCTCAATTTATATCAAGTTTTGTGTATGTAATTTATGTTTTGGTTTGTTATAGATTTAAAGATTACATGTGTATATTTTATGTTTTTAGTTATAAATTTTAAAGATTAAAGAATATACAACAAAAACATATGTGCAATTAAAATTTTAGGCAAAATAAGTTTCATGGTTACATGCGTATAAATTTATATTTTTTTAAGAAAACACACATGCACTTATATTTTTTTTAAACTTGTATGCAAGAAACATATATGAATTTCTATAGTATCTAAAAAAACATATATGCACCTCATTTTTTTTAAATATATTTGCTGAAAAATAAAAAAATAAAAAAATTAATTCTGAAAAAAATAAAAAAAATTAATGCTGAAAATTTAAGGCTTAATAAAAACGTTTTTTTTAATTAAAAAAGAAAGTGAAAATATGTTTTACTATTTTACCCTTTTGAATTAAATAAAATGATTTAATAATACTAAAATTTCTATTATAGAATCCAAAGTCCATGTTCCCTAAGTACGGCACGTATACTGTAAAAACTCAAACAAAAAACACAAGTTGAAGCTTCTGCCACAAAAGAAACATCGGTGGGGGGGGGGGGGGGCGGTTAAGTTAATGGGCGGTTTAGGCAGCAGGAACTGTGAAAAAACACAGAGCATTTATCGTCATAGTTCAATAATATAAAGAATTTTGTCTGTGCTTGAATTTTTAAGACTCACAGAGGCGACGTCTGTTCGGCTGTGTTTTGATCTCTCAAGTATATCTGATTTTATTTTCAATCAGCCATTTTTAAAGCGTAGTAGGGTGGGGGGTGTTGGTGTATTAGCAGAATAATAGATGTTATATGGTTTGTAGCTGTTAATATATATAGGGGGTAATTTATTTTTTTAGATTGATTGTAAATAGTTATTGGGTTTTGTAAATATAATAGAGTGTTGGTGTTTTAGAATGATAAGTATTGAGAGATTTTGTAATGTTAGATAATTTTATATGGTGATGGTATGGTCATTTAAGTGTGGGTTAGATTATAAGTTTTTTATATCATAAATCAGAGCCCTAACAAACAGTTTGGTAATAAAATGTTCCGTCAATTCCTTTAGTTTCCAATGTTGTCCTCCAGCCCACTTCCTTCCAAGTGTGTTAACTCTTAAGAAAGGTGGATCATTGGACTGTTTCCAAGTGTGTTAACTCTTAAGAAAGGTGGATCATTGGACTGTTTAGATGCAGCCTTAAATCTAATTTGAGCTTCTATACCCCCAATATGGTATCTTGGCACCTAGGAACACTACCTGAATCAGTTCCCTAAGGAAAAGACTCATTAAGTGTTGTCATGGATTAGGTCCTATTTATGTTACCACTGTCCTGCTCTGCTACTAAGCTAGAAATAGTAGTGGCAACACTTTCCATTCTGTCTTCCCACTCCTTAATGACAGTCTCATAAGTTATAAATGGAATAGGTCCACTAGACTGAGATATCTTAGTGGTCTTTTTGGCTTTCCTAGGTTTTTGAGTCTTTTTGGGTTAAAATAATGATGGAATAGTGATTGGTTCAAGATTAGATAGTGAAGCAGTTGTGGATGTATGTTAGGGTTCAGTGGGATTTCCTGACCCTTCATCCACATCTGTTTGTTGTTATTTAGCATTTCCATGTTATTCCAAGCATCCTTTATAGATAATCAACTTCATAATAACACAATTAACCTCCCATTAATCAATATTTTAGAGGTTAAGCATTCCAATACTTGCAATCAGATATTGAAATCTGTTAACATCAAATTCCTTTATGAGTAAATCAATATCATTGTGATCAGTGTGAATCTTGATCACTTGAATTAATTTCTTCTCATATGAATCCCTGATGAAGTGATGTCTAATATCAATGTTCTTAGTCTTTGAATGAAACACTAGATTCTTAACTATGCAAATTATGCTTTCATTGTCAATGAAAATCTTGGTGTTCATAAAGTTGTATCCATAATCAAGTAATTGATTTTGGATCCATAACACCTGTCCATAGCAATTAGCAGCATCAACATACTCTACTTCAGTAGTAGAGTTGGCAACTATAGTCTGCTTTTTACATTGTCAAGAAATCAATCTTCTTCTAAGAAATTGACAACCTCCTATTGTGGATTTCCTGTCTAAGCTAGCACCAGCATAATCACTATAAGAAAAAGCCTCCAAGTCAGATGATGAATCTCTAGGATACCAAAGGCCCAATTTAGGATGACCTTTTAAGTATCTAAAGATTCTCTTTACAGCATGAAGATGTGAAGTCTTTGGTGTAACTTGGAACATTGCACAAGTATAAACAGCAAACATTATGTCAAGTCTAGCTGTTAGGTACATCAATGATCCAATCATTGATTTGTATAAATAAACATCCACATCTGCAGCTTCTTCATCCTTGAGTAATGCAGATTCCATCATCTTTCTGTTTTACCTGCAGCTTCATCATCTTTCTGTCTTTACAGTGGCAAAATCAAATTTCTTTAAAATTTTAGTCACATATTTATCTTGACTAATGAAGATTCCATCATCTTTCTGTTTTACCTGCAACCCTAAAAAGAAAGTGAGCTCCCCCATAGAACTCATCTAGAATCTCCCCCCATAGAACTCATCTAGAATCTCTTGTGCATCATTTGTTCAAACTCAGTACATAAAGACCTTTTAGTAGACCCAAATATGATGTCATCTACATACACCTGCACTAGTAAGATATCATCTTTGTCCTTCCTGATAAACAAAGTCTTGTCTATAGTCCCTCTTCTAAATCTATTTTCTAATAAATAGGTAGATAAGGTCTCATACCAGGCTCTAGGAGTTTGATGTAAACCATATAAAGCCTTTTCTACCTTGTAAAATTTGTTAGGAAACTCTGGATCTTCAAACCCTAGAGGTTGGCAAACATAAACCTCTTCTTCAATTGTGCCATACAAAAATGCACTCTTCACATCCATCTGATAAATAATGAAGTTCATGAATGAGGCATAGGCTAAGAAAAGCCTAATTGCTTTAATCCTAGCAATTGGAGCAAAAACTTCATCATAATCTATACCCTCCTCTTGAGTGTAACCCTGTGCTACTAGTCTTGCCTTGTTTCTAACCACAATACCTCTATCATCTTTCTTGTTTCTGTACACCCATTTAGTACCAATGGCCCTCTTGCCATATGATAACTCAACCAAAGTTCAAACCTTCTGCAATTTAAACTATAGAAGCTCATCCTGCATTGCTTATATCCAGCTTAGATCTGTCAAAGCTTGAGTCACCTTTTTGGGTTCTACTTGTGATAGAAAATAAACAAACAGACAATTCTAAAAATCTTTATGATTAATTCTCTGTTGCACTAAACTAAACATACCATGTTCAGTCACACTCTTTGTCATCCTTCTGGTTTGAGGTGCTGACTGTATATCTCCAATGATTTGTTTAAGTGGATGACCTTTGTGAACTCTTGTAGTTAGAATAGGACTGACAGGCACAGTTGTAGCCAAATTATTCATGCCAGCCTCTGCACCAACTTCTTCATCATCATCATAATAGACAATCTCTTCTAAATTAGGCATATTTGGATCATCAATACATCCATAGATGATATCCTTATGAGCAACATTATTTTCTATCTCAGCAACATTAACAGTTGGACTAATAGTATTAATGTTGTTAGTGCTGTTGACATTTGCATCATGCTCTTGATTAATTATTGGCTCCTCTGTATTTGGCACCTCACTATCTTCATTCTCTGGATGTTCAGAATTCATCTTTTCCTCCTCCCTTGATGGTTTGAATCCAGCATCCGGAGAATCCTTTGAACTTTTAGAGAGTAATGGATTAGATGTCAACAATGGTAGCAGTATATACTTTTGATCGGGTACTATTTTCTTCCCATCTTGACGTGCATCAATTTTTTCTTTAGTACCTGCATTACCATTAGTTTTATTCCCTGCAACAACTGGCTTATAATTCATAGATATTGTTAGAGCATCTATATCAAAAAGCCAATTAGGTCTATTTCCTGCAATATTAGGTGTTTCTTCACTGAACTTAACATGCAGGTTCTCTTATACTATCTTAGTTCTACTGTTGAATACACTGTATGCTTTACTATTGGTAAAGTATCCTATAAATAACCATTCATCAGCCTTTCCATCAAACTTACCTAGGTGATCTAATGTATTAAGAATAGTAACAGGACACCTAAATGGTCTCATGAAGTTTAAGGTAGGTTTTCTACCTAGAAGAAGTTCATAAGGGGTCTTGTTGTGAGGCTTGATAACTAACACCCTATTTTGAACATAACAAGCAATATTAACTGCTTTAGCCTAAAAAGTTGTTAGCAATTTTGAATTAGCTAGCATAGTCCTAGCAGCCTCTATTAGTGTCCTATTTTTTCTTTTTGCTACTCCATTTTATTGTGGAGTCCGAGCAACACTAAATTCCCTCTTAATACCCTTCATTTCATAGAACTAGTTCATGACCTTATTCTTGAATTCAGTCCCATTGTCACATCTGATCACTTTTACCTTAAGGTCTATTAGATTTTATATGCCTGTAATAAATGTTTTAAGGATTTCACTAGTTTCATCATTAGTGGCTAAGAAGAAAACCTAACTAAGCCTACTATAGTCGTCTGTGACAACTAGGCAGTACACCTTTTTCATTAGACTCTTTACAAATGTTGGCCCAAACAAATCCATATGCAACATTTGTAATGGTTGGCTGATTGAGCTTACAATCTTGGTCTTACAAGAGGCTTTATGTTGCTTTCCTTTCTGACAAGCAACACATGTGTGATTATTTTCAAAAATCTTTAAAGGTAAACCTCTAACAAGGTTTCCCCTCACTAGTTTGTTCAGTGTTTTGAAATTTATATGCCCAAGCCTCTTATGCCAAAGATTAGATTCATCTAATGTAGCCTTTGAAAAGAGACAAGTTAGACCTTCTGAAGGAACAATATTCTTTAAATCAACACTATACATGTTGTCTTTTCTAGGAACTCTAAGCAAGACATGAGTTTCATCAAGTAGCTTAAAGTCAGGAGACAAAACAACACATTCAGTGTCTGTAAAAATAACACTATTTTTCTTGTCACACATTTGTGAGACATTAAAAAGGTTAAACTTAAGCTCCTTAACAAAGTACACATCTTCAAAATCCAATTTACCTGTACTGATTTTACCTTTACCAGTGATTCTACCTCCTTTAGGATCTCCTCCAAATGCAACAAATCCACCATCAATTTCTTCATAATATGAGAGGTAGGACTTGTTTCCAGTCATATGCCTAGAGCATCCACTGTCAATTACTCCTTTTTCCTTCAATTCTAGCTGTGGATTGCCTTGCACAAAAGTAAGAGAATCAGGCTCTCTTGGGGACCCAAGCCATTACAGACTTGGATCTTCCTTGTGCATCAACATAGTTAAATCTTTTAAAATTAATTAATGCACCATTGTATCTGGAGACATGGTCTAAAACCTTTTGCTTTAGTCTCCAAACCCAACATGCTAAGGCCTTAACAACATTAGCTTCATTTCCCTTATTATTACTTACTACTGCTTTTGGCCCAGCAGTAGTAACATTTCCCTTAACTGTATTAACTTTTTCTTTTAAATTACTGTTCTTTTTTGTTGTAGACTTGTTAAAGGGCCTTCTAACATGTGTATGTGCTCTACTAAAAACATTTGATGCTATCCATACACTATTTACTGTTGGTCTTTGGTAGGCAGTATTAACTGATACTACTATTTTTGAAAAGTTTTGTACAACAGTATTAAGTATTTTAATGCTAGATTTCATTAAGATTGCTTTTGGAACAAAATTTCCTTTTAGATGAGGGTGAGTCATTCTTTAAGAATTTTGGTGATTTGCCCTTCTAGCATTGTTCCATACAGTTTTCTCTACCATTTTCTTTTCATATAAATCACAATCTATGATCAAATAATTAAAACTGCCACATTCATAACAAGCTTTATTTTTAAACTCAAAATTACTTCCTAATTTCTGAGTCATCAAGTTATTCCAGTTTCTCTGGTTACCTTTAGGGCTTTGATTGTTTTTCCTAGGATATTTAGCTTGCTTTTTGTTCTCTACCTTCTTAACAGACTCACTAGTTGTTTTCTCATGCTTATTAGATTTAACAAATTCTGTTTTGGTAAAACTAGGTTTTCTCTGTTTAGATTTAAACGCAGTCTCATTCTCATCCTCATTGTCAGATATCTAGTCTTCAATAAGAGGTTCACCAACAGACTTAAGTTTTGACACACTAGTCTTAGCTTTACTTGTTGCAACAGCAGCATGATACCCTTCACTTGTTTTGTACCTATCATTTTCCTGACTATCAAACACATGAATATCAACTACTTGACTATCAAACCCCACTCCAGTCTTGAACTTATCACTTACTTGAATCTCTAACAGTTTGCTTAGATTTTTAGATGAATTTCCAAACTTTTCTAAGGTAAGTTTTAAATCATCTCTTTCCTTTTCAGTTTTTAAAATTCTTTCTAAGCTTTGTTAGTGCATTATCTCTTAATTTAATATCAAGTTTTAAAATCTTTATGTCTTCTTCAAAAACAACCTCATTATCACATCTAGTCTATCCTCTACAGATTCTAGACCTGCTTTATAAGCACCTACATTTAATTGAGACTTATTAAAATCCTTAGTCATATTATCATAATGTTCTTTGAGAGTTTCATAAGATTGTTAACATGCTTTAGAACAAGTAGATACCTCAGAATCTGAGCTTGAAGAACTTGAAGAAGTATATGACATAAGTGCAAAGTTTGTAGGTCCTTCTTTAGCCTGATCACTCCAGTCATACCCAAGTCCATCTTGAGCCACCAAAGCTTTTGTCTATGTTGTTTCCACAGTCACATTCCTCCTTACAGGTTCTCTATTCATGCTCTCCCTTGGAGCCCTACACTCCCTTGCAAAATGACCCTTTTTATGACAGTTATAGCATTCCACCTTTGATTTGTTAAACCCTATGGTCTCAGAACCATTTGCATTAATCTTCCTTCCAGTCTTATTTAGAAATCTTTTGGCTCTCATGGTCAACATGGCCATCTGCCACTTTAGATCCATCTCTTCTAAGTCATCAACATCAATCTGTTGTAAGTCCTCATCATTTAATTATGGATTGTTAGATTGGTTTGCAAAGAAAGAATAGATCACAACATCACTCATACTATCAGTATTGGCAGAGTTAGAACCATAAGCTTGATCGGAACTGCCAGAGTTATTAGAAGACACAAAAGCCACATTCTGTGAATTTTGGTTTGAGTTTGATGACCCTTTAACTTCAGTTTCATAAATCTTTAGATTGTTGTATAGGTCATCCATGCTTAAGGTGTCTAAGTTAGGTTTGTTTCTCCAGATCAAGGTATGAGTCTTCCATTATGATGGGAGACTCCTTAGAAACTTTAGATTCATATCTTCTTGAGAAATAGTTTCACCCAGAATCTCTAGCTGACTAATAAGCTTTTGAAGCCTATCATAGGTTTGATCAAGTCCTTCTGAGCTTGATCCATTAAAATTCTTATACTGTTGCTTTAGAAGTGTCTTCTAAGTTTTCTTTGACTCCTTATTACCTCCAAACCTTTTCTCTATGGCTTCCATCAGAGTCTTGGCACATTTGTAGGTATTAAACTTTAGTTGATGTTCATTTGGAAGAGCCATCAACAATGTACCTCTTGCCTTTAACTCATTCTTCCTTGCTAACTTCTCCTCTACAGTTGTAGGAGGATATGTTTTCTCAACACCATCAACAGTTCTCTTTGGTGGAGGTGAGTCTCCATTTACTATTACTTCCTAAAGAGCATAATCTGTCGTTAAGAAGTACTATACTATCCTCATTTTCCAAATCTCAAATTCTCCTGGATTAAGTACTAGAAGTTTTGCAGCAGCAACCATTGTTGAAGATCCTGCCTCTATGTTTTCACAAACAAAATAGTTTTGGTATGTGTAGATTGTTTCTTCTTATTCAAAGTTTCTCAACAAGCTCTGATACCACTTGTTGATCCCACTTGAATAGATCTTGCTTAGCTTGTAAGAAGCTTAGTTGTATTGAATAAATCCAAGACAACTATGGTAGAAACTTTGATTGAATATATGAAGAATTCTAATAAAACAGTAACACAAAATTAATAATAAGATAGATTACCAAACTTCCAGCCTCAATATAAAACGAACACACTTAATAGTGTTAAGGTTTACAAAACCTTGAAGCTATGAATATCAAAGATGTACATCAAACATTATCCCCTAGGACCTCCTTTTATACACCAAGGAGTCCTACAAGGCTTACAATACTTTCCTAACTTATCATGATCTTTTCTATAAACAATCGTAATCTCTTAAACAAATAAGTTATACATATCTTCTTTACAAATAACTAATACTTATCTTCGTAAGTATTCTTGTTCTCTAATCAATCTTTGATCTTATCTCTGTCAGCATATTCCTTCCAGCAGTAGTAACCATTCAGCAGTTGTAACTGAGCACAAGCAGTATTAACTAGCTTAGAAGTTTACTCTAGTAGTACTAACATATATTAGCAGTACTAACTTTTGTACTAGCAGTAGTAACTACTTAGTATATTTTTAGTCTTCATCTCTGAGCAGTCTTAACTTCTACTAGCAGCAGTAAATTTATACTAACAGTACTAATTATACTAACAGTAGTAACTAGCAGTAGTAACTTTTATACTACCAGTACTAACTACTTAGCATAATTTTAATTAGTATTACCAGCAGCACTAAGTTATGCTTGACAACACTAATATATACCTGAGCAGCAGTAACTCTAAGAATATCTTGAAGTCTTTTAAACCCAACAAATTGGTCTGTGGTGCTTCTCCTCTTTGGTGTGTGTAGGGCTAGCAGAGATTGGGCAGCTTGTTCTTCAGTGACAATGGTTTTGCCCTTGCCTTCTACTACAGGGAGTGGTCGGATGGCCTCTGCAACAGGTTCTTAAGTTGCCACACCTTCAACATGTGCATGACCCTGTGCCTGAAACGACTCCAGACTCATCTGAATATCACTTTCCATATCAAATTCTTCACCTTCACCTTGATGTTCAGGTTCAGTTTCATGTTCAGAGTGAGCTGGTTCTTCATCAGGTTCATCAACCAGCTAGAGACAACTCTTCACGGTACAAACTTTTGCAACTTTACCCTTGCCAGCTTTTTGTAGTGGTGTAGCCTTACTTGACTTTTCTTTGGCAGGCTTTGGCTTGGGTGGCTTAGCAGTAGAGGCCTTAGAAGGTTTTTCCTTGGTTACCTTCGGCTTCGGTGCAGGTGCTGGTTGGCTTGACTTCTCGATAGCTAGCTTTGGCTT
>BQNB010037368.1:6355-49492 GCA_026074375.1 Tanacetum coccineum | reverse complement strand
AACAGACAAAAACTGCCAAATATATGTTTGTTTTGCATTTGTATTGTGCAGGAAGTGGATATCATCAAAAAGGCAGAAAAGACTGTGCAAAATCAAGGCCAAAGTCCAAAAATGCCAAAGTCAGAGTCAATACAGAAGAATCAGCAGTCAAACCGGAGCCGGAACTGAAGAATACTATTGGATGCAATCTTAACCCATCTGATGGGCCGGGAAAGCCCAATAGTATAACTATGAAGACTGTGAAGACCAAATGGGCCCTCAATCAATCACACAAAACCCACTTCATAACCTTATTGGGCTTGAAAAAGCCCAATAACCAAACCCAAACCCAACACAAGCCCACAAACCCAATTGGGCCCAATACACAAACCCAAGCCCAATAACCTTTTTATAAAACATAAGGACCAAAAATGTTAATTTTTAAACTTGTTTTATAAAGAAAAAGAGGCAAAAATAAAACACAAGGGCTGAAATTGCAATTTTCCAAAACCCTTTTTATTCTTTTAGTTATAAAACGCAGGGACCATTATTGCAATTAGCCAAAACCTTCTTAATTCTTTTGTTATAAAACCAGAGGGACCAAATGCGTCACTTTCCAAACTCGCTTATAACTGTTTTTCGGCTTAAAATGAAATGAAAAAGGGATGAAAGAGGAAGGGCCACTTTTGCCTCTTCCCCAAACATCCCTTTTAAATCCTGCAACCCACCCCTGTACTCGAACCCCTACCCGCCAAAACCCAAACCGCCTCTCCCATGGTTTATAGCCAATACCACTCCCCTAGTACACTTCCCAGCCTACCCTTCACCATTTCCCACCTCCCCATTACCCCTATAACCTTCCCACTTGGCAATTTACAAAAACCCGCACCCCCTTCAATGGCTGAGATGAAGAGAAAGGAATGGAGGGCTAGGATTGAGTATGCTGCTTTGTACACTCACAGCAAGCACATCCCAAGACCAAGAGAAGGCAGAGGACCTCTATAAAAAGAGAAGAGAACAAGCCGATCAAACCAACCCCTGTTTTTCCTTTTCTTAGTGTAAAATTTAATTAAGTTTGCTTTAAGATTATTGTATTCAGTTTATTTAAAACTTATGTTGTAATATTTTCAGCATTAATAAAAGTTAAGAGTTTTTTTTGAAATATTGCATTTGTCAACATTTAAAGTATAATTTTAAGCCTTTGTAATCTGTTTAAACTTGTTTAAAAATGTGTTAAAGTTATTAAGCTTCCCTTATAACACCCTTTCTCAGCCTTAATTTACCTAAAAATCAGTTAAAAATCAATTTTTATATATTAAGGGGGTGTTTGGTTTAGTCTTAAAATGGGTCAAATTTGGTTTGGTATGGGTCACAAACACTCAGCCAACTTTGGCTGAGTGTGTGGGGTTTATTAGACCATTCAAATCACAACTTTTAGTGTAAAAATAAGTTTTTAAGTCCCTTTTGCATTCTGTCAAATTTTCAATAAGCCAAATAGAGCTTAAGTGCTCCAGCTGCTTATGCAGCTTAAGCACACCTTGTTGTGCTTATTTGAGGTGTTTACTACCCGCTTCAAAAGTCCCATAGTTCTGTCATGTTAAATTGACCAATTAATAGCCAAGTGTGCATGGTATTTGTGAAAATCAGCCAACTTCATGCCCCAAACACCACAAGTATAACTCAACCTTAATAACTCATAATATTGGAAATAAGCATAAATACATGGTCTGTTCAATCTGTATAGGTTTTATTTTGGGTAAAAAGCTCTTATGAAGCGTATTGATTTAAGTCTTAAAAAGCCCCTAAGGCCTCTGTTTCACATTTTCCCCCCTAGGTGCAGAGCACCATAATTCAGCTCACTTTTTCTAGCTTATTTAATACGAAGCTCTAGATTTTATTGCTTTTATTTATAGCTATCTATTTAGTTCATACCCGTAAGTCACCAAATTTAGCCGCATAATTCTTATGTTTAATTAGCTTATCTAGGCTTAAAAGGTAGGGCCTTTTTCAGTATTTCTGTTTTTAAAACTGTCATTATAGCTTTAAGTCATTTCCAGCTTATTTTAAGGCTTATTCTAGAAACCTTAGCTTATTTAGGACTCCCCTCTCCCTATTAACTGTTTCCCATAAGTTTTAGCTTATTTTGTTAGCTTAAATCCAATAAAAAGAAATCTTAAGCTCATAAGCTTAATAAGCTTTGCCAGCCCCAAAAGCTCACTTTTACTAGCTTATTAATTAGCTACTCAAGCATAAGTGCTTTTACAAAAAAGACTCCCATAAGCCCTTCTACAAGTTTGCTTATTAGACTTTTGTCAAATAACACTTTGTGACCTTTTTGTAATCGGGGTCCAACTCATGGACTGTTTGTGTAATTTTGTCTTTTTTAATATTATAATTGGTTATGTCCCACTGTTAGTGATAATGTTACCTCGTAAGTACTTATGTCAACTTTCACTGTTAGTCCCTATAGTAAACTTTTGTTAGTTTCTTTAATTATAATTAATATAAATTAGGTTAAATTTTATTTATGTTTGAATTACTTTTAATTTATTCAGTAAAATTTGCGTGCATTTTATATTTTTTAGAAATTGTTAACATTTTCTTTAATTGTAATTTTATTTTTTCAGAAATTTTATAACTTTTTATTTTTTTTGTCTTTTCTATTTTCTTAGTTTTAATTAGTAATTAATCTTTATAAATTCATAAAAAATCCAAAAATTAATAAAAAAATATTTTTCTTTTTTATAAAATTTTCTTTTGTCATTTAGTGTCTAAGAAAAATATAACATTTAGTATAGGTTTAATTTTTCTTAAAATTCAGTCTTAGACCCGTTTTACCGAGGTACGTTTACGTTTTTCTTTTCGTTTAACACATTCAAACGACCTCCATTTAATTCTAGTTTTCTTTATTTTTCCAAATTAACTAAATAGAAATTTAATTTGAATTTTAATTAATTATCATTTATTATACTTAACTTTTAGTATTTAGGTCCCCCGATACCTGATTCTGTTCCCCGTATTTTAGTATAGATTTAATTTTAGGATTTCCCTATAACTAATTTTGTTTCCCGTAGATTAAATTAGGTTTTATTTAATTAATTTTAGTTGTATCAGTGTTTTCCAACATAATCTAAATATTCTCCATCATTCAATTCTCAACCAACCAGTATTACCTTCAATTGCACCTCGTTGGACATACGACCCAGGAATATCACTTCCAGAATCATTTATCATATGATTCTCTCTAGTGTATTTTATCCTACTGTGTAATTTAACCTTTTGCCTTGGTCAGGGCATTCGGATTAAAATCTGTATAGGTTGCTATATAAGTGTGTAGCTTAAGTTCGCAAATCAAGAAACCTTAACGATAAGGCTGAAAATCTGTACCTTTATTCAGAAGCAAGCAAAATCAAAAGAAACACCACATGAATATCAAAATTCACGTCCTACTTTCCATTTTTAGTAACTTTCCATTTTTTAGTAACTTTCCATTTTTAGTAACTTTCCATTTTTAGTAACTTTCCATTTTTAGTAACTTTCCATTTTTAGTAACTTTCCATTTTTAGTAAGTTTCCAAAATTAGTAATATTCATCATTTGAGATTCTATTAAGTATTTTAAATAGCTTAGGGACTTAATATGCCAACCTTACAAGTTTAGGGTTAAATATGACAACTTTCCATATTTTAGGGTTTAATATGCAAAATCAACAAATTTCAAGGTTAAAAGTGTAAATATCAAAGTTTCACATTTTATTCAGATTATACCTTCCATTTTCTGTATTTACAAGTCAAACCCTTAATTTTACATAATTTACATATTTAGTCCTTTTGGTTTATTAATTACTTAAACATTATCTTTAATTATCCATAATTACAAAACAAGCCCTTATAGATTCAAATATGACAAAATCATACTTTATACATTAAATACTAACCAAACCTTATACTTTTCAGAATTTACAATTTTAGTCCCTCTATTTTAATTAATTACTTTCTAATTACTTAATATATGTAATTAACCATTTTAAATCCAAAATAATATCAAAATGACATTTTATACCCCCCAACTTATTTTATACAGAATATACTAAATATAATAACATGTCTAAAACAGACCCCATAGTTTCAGAAATTACAAAACAAGTCCTTATACTTTTTATATCACAATCGGCTAACAATTAAATCCACAAAACCTTAGTTTAATTTTTCCCAATCACAAACATAATTATTTCCCAATCATTGGCATTAATTACACCTGGAAAAAATAGAAAAACCCTAACCCTAATTCATTTTAACCATTTTCTTTCCTTTTTCCCCTTTATTCGAATTCGGCAAACACAATAAAATCCCCAATAATTATTCGAATCATTTCTAAATTTTTCCAACAATTTTTCTGAGTTATATGTGATATGAACATCCTTATAAAAATACAAAATAAATTTTACAAATATTTTATATGCCGATTTCATATTTAATCCAAAATTAGGGTTTCGAATATGATTTGATTTATAAAATCAAAATAAAATGCATGAACGTTTTTCCCATGCATAGATCGAATTAATATGATGAAAAGTGAGTTATAAAAATACCTTTGATGATCCTTGATGATTTTATGAATTTATAGAATTCGGTTGCTTATTCGAACCCAAAACCAATACCAAAATCGAACCACACACTCCACAACCTTCCCAATATTTTTCCCACAATCCTTGACCTTCAATTCACCTTAGAAAAATTGTGCAAGCCTTCGAAAAATTCTATGCCGCCTCTTCTGATTTATTAGGGTTTCGGCTTTTAGTTTTTAAGGTTTTACAAATGAAAAATGTAAAAGGAATTAAGATAGGTGATTTATGCCGAAATTTTGGCCCTTTCAAAATAGATAAGTCAGATTTTTAACTTTGCAAAATTATTTTGGTATTTATCCTATTTTATTTTATATAATTTGTATTATATAAATAAATAAATATACATATTTTCGGCATATATACTTATACATAAATATTGTTTATTTTTCTTGCATAACATAATGTATTTTATTCTTACATAAATTTTCATAATTGCCATATATTGTATTTTCATAATTTCTATAATTAAAATGAAATTTATTTAAGCTTTTATGAATTTTCTTGCATTAGGGGTATTTTGGTGATTTTACACTTGATGAGATTTTTAGGTTTTACCTAATTACTTCATCCGAAGTAATTTAAGCATCTTTAATTCGCGAAATGCAAATTAAAATGTCACTCCTCCTTGAATAATTTTCGTTAAAAACCAAGTCCAATACCCTTTACTAAGGGCGGCCCCCAATATATTTAGGACCGCCAGGAGATATGGGACCGCCATCAGCAAACCATAATATGAAACACTTAAACAAAAAATTTCAAAACACAAAAACAAACACCCCCTTATCTGCTGCACTCGGCGAACACGACCCAAAACCCTCCAAAACTCAAATTCAACAATTAAAATATCAATTGAAGATCAAATCAACACTAATAATCAATCCTAATATCACAAAGATCATCAATTGTAAGTCATTTCATCTATTTTCTTTCAATTTGAGTATAGGGTTCATGATGAACACCAAAAATTATCTTACAGTGTTACCACATAGATTATTGATTGATTTGAGTGTTTCATCTTCCAATTTTCGTGAGGTTTTTTAGTTTGTGTACATGTAATTGATCGAATAATTGCTTTAACATAAAAATTCCTTAGGATACATTTAGAAACTTCTAAAGGCTACTTGAGGACAAGTAGATTCAAGTGGGGGATATATTGATGACATCAAATAACGTCTATTTTAATAGCGTCATATTATCCCATGTTATTAACCCATTTTGTATTAGTTATTGCAAAAGAAATTTTACTTAAACGTTTATTTTTGAGAATTGCGGTAATTATGAGTAATGGGGTGAAAAAGTTAGTTAGCAAAAGGCGCACATTCTGGAGCTTAAATGAAGATATTTTGAAGATTACTATTCTGAAGACCAATACGCCGTATCCATCAAGGAAGATACGGCGTATCTGTGCCTGTACTCACCAAAGACCACAGAGGAATAAAGCCCAATACGACGTATCCAGAGATACTCAATATGTTGTATTCAAGATATAGTATGTGAATATTCTGGAAGATATCAAGCATGGTCCCTACTCCAAGAAATCCCCAATACGCCGTGTCCAATCCTTGGATATGCCGTATCGAACCGACTTCCAGACCTTATAAATAGAAAATCAAAAACGAGTTTTAAGTGTGCTAAATCATATTCTCGATACCTAAACCATAAAAGTTGATTTTTAAAGGAGAAAAAGAGCAGAAGAGGTCAAGCAACGTTATCAATTCCATAGGAGACATCGTGTAATTCCATATACTTTAGTAATCGTTCAGTTTTTGGTATCATTCGTTAACTCGGTTAGTTTACCTTGGCTAAATAATTACTCTTGTATTTATTATGACGTTTGAAGGCTAATACCTTCGGGTATTAGCCATTATTATGAAGATCTGAATGTTTGGTATTTGTTTATCTCAATTTCTTGATTTATCGTTGAATGCTTGTTTATGTTTATCAATTTATACTTGTTTACGCGCTTTTGTATGCGACCTATCATTCAACTGGATCTAGTGACACGGACCAAGTAGATCTAGAGTCCGGGATAGCTCTCCATATAGTAATTTATACATCTAGAATCATAGTTACACAAATATTGTCCTTCTAAGTAAGTGTCTAGGATACGCTTCGGGCTTAACTAGTTAATTGGATATTGCTAATGGTTTATTGATCGTGTTGACTAGCAGGTGACCTAGATAATTCAACAAGTAACGTTCTGATTCCATTGGATAGTTGGACAAGTGGACTACTAGTGTATAAATTACCATTAAGTGGTAAGTGAGTAAAGTCTCTATGAGCTAGGGTTTAACAAGATCACCATTGCTTTAATCCCTAAGATATATTATAATCAGCAAATAAGGATGCTTTATGCGGATGCTTTAATTGTGACAGAATTAATGTGTCTAGGTCTTAGGATGATGTAACGCCTAAGTCTTAAGAATGATATGCCACCTCGAGAGAAGAAATCATTGCACATAATAAACAAACCAACATTCTAATTGGATTAATAATGGTTAATATAGTTTTCTTATATTTGGCTCGACCGCTCTTTTATCTTTTGTTTATTAGCTTGCGTGGGTTAAAATGCCTTAAATTGGTTATTGTCATTAACCAAACTGTGCCAGTGTCTCAGGCTGAAAACCCCATTTCCCTGTTAGAATTAGGATTTAGACTAACATGGGTTTAGAATAAAATAGAATTAACATAGATTAGATAACCAAGATATTAATTAAATTGATAGATTTAACCTCGCTTCAAGTGTTCGACACCCTACTTACCACGAAACTACTACCAATCGGGTACACTGCCTGTTAAAGTGTTATTTTTGGTTTAGTCGGCAAAATATAAATTTAAAACTTGAATCAATAAAATATACACGACACAACGACACATCAATTTTTTGGCACCGCTGCCGGGGAGTGAAAATTAATATTGATTTTTATTTGATATTTTGGGTTTTAACATTAGATTAGATCTAACCCTTAGGATTAGTGTAATTTAGATTAGTGTATATTCTTGTATATAATGTAAATCTTGTACATTTGTCTTTAATTGTTTGCTTGTATATTTGTGTGTTTAATTGTTTGTGTATTTAATTGTTTTTCTTAATACACTGTTCTGGTTATTAGCTGAATACGGTCTTCCACTTCCCTTGGATTTATTTTTATTTTTTTTTAAGGCGTATAAAACTCTCTGGTCAAAACATGTTTCATTCAAATGATTAAAAACGGCGTATCATTCCATTGGATACTGCGTATCGATCATCTGGAACAGACACTGCAATCTTGGTTTTCTATTAGTTTTCATGCATTTTTTTCTATCTTCGAACACATCCTACTGAATTTTTCTTCTACCCCCCCCAACCCCCCCACCCACACCCACACCTATATATTTTATAAATCAATATTCCTTTTTTATAAATATATATTATCCATTTTTTTTTTTAATATATAACCCCCCCCCCCACTTTTTCCCCCCCCCCCCCCCCCCCTTTTCTTTCAGTAGTGCATGACAAGGAGTTCTACAAACGAACTATTTACACCTTACAAGGAACCTGAACGAGAATTTCGATCATCAAGGAGACACTTCATGACTATAAGTCTTGACGAATTAAGATCACCTAATTTCAATCTACTTTCTGACAAAGAATACTCGAAGGAACAAGAAGCGGAAGCAATGGCGGAAACCATGGAGCAATACATGAGCAAGACCCGAACGGACTACGGATCAGGAGTCGCTAGGCCTAAATTCGATAACAAAGATCAATTTGAACTGAAAGGCCAATTTCTTAAGGAGCTTCAAGAAAACACATTTAGCGGTTCGGATAATGAGGATGCTAATGAACATATTGAGAAAGTTCTCGAAATCGTTGACTTATTCCATGTTCCTAACATCACTGAGGATCAACTAATACACCGAGTCTTCCCTGTATCCTTAACTGGAGCCGCAAGTCGTTGGCTAAGAAACGAACCAACTGGTTCTGATATGTGTTTAATTACACATACCTTTTACCTTTAAAAACGAGCTAAAAGAACTAAAAACGGACTTAAAATGCCAAATATATGCTTGTTTTGCTAATTATGTTGTGTAGGAACGGATATCTAAGAAAAGGACAAAAAACGAAGCCAAAACGACAAAACCAGACACAGAATGGAAAAGCGTGGTAAAGACAAAGTCAAATCAAAGCCCAAGTCTGAAAAAGTCAACCAAAGTCAATCCCGACAAATCCAAAAGTCAAACCCGAAGCCATAAATGAAGAAAAATAAGTTTAGGGGCCAAAATTGCCAAATCCCTAACTTATTTAATGAAGAAAATGAAGAAAACACATGTGAGGACCAAAATGCATTTCCCTATAGTATATAAACAAAGGGGTGTTTCTGCCCAAGGGAGAAACTTGTATTACCAAAAGGACCACCTTTGCAATCTAATATATAACCTTTAGGGGTAGTTTCTGCCATTTCCTAAAATCTGTCACCACCACAAGGACGTGTGGTGAAATAAGCATTATAACCCTCAAGGGCTTACTTTGCCACACCCCTAAAACTTTAACAACCACAAGGACTGAACTTGTAATCTCATGATACAAGCTCAGGGGCCATTCATGGACAAACCCAAACCTTTATTTATAAACTCAAAAACCCTGTGTTTAAATTACTGTATATCTTCCCCACCCCTTCCCGCCAAAACTTGAACCCCACATCCTGTCCCTCTCATACCTCGTTGACCTCACCACAACACTCCAAACCCTTCACTCTCATAAGCCCCACCTCTCACATGGGTCAAATGCCAAGTTGGCAATCCATAGCACAACCATTGGCCAAGAAAACCTACGGTTTTGATCATTTGGTGTGGGCAACAAGCATTTTGAAGGGTTCAGATTGCTTTATGTCTTCTACACACACAACAAGCACAGAAGACTCATTTTACTCTACAAAGAAGCACAATGAAGAAGAAGACAAGAGGACCCAAGAGCCAAGACCTTAGCTCGTAGTCTATATAAGTCCTTGTAAGCCTTTGAGGCCAGTAGTTTTTTTTAGAGAGAGTAGTTTTTTTTAAGCTTAGTTTTAACCTAGTTCACTTTCTTGTACTTGTAATTTTTTTTAAGGTTAATGAAAATTTCAGCTTATGTTTTAATTTGTGTTCCAAAGTTTCCAAAGTTAACTTAAGTTTATTTTAAGCTCACTTTTAAGCTCTCATATAAGTTATCATATAAGCTGTCTACATTTTTGTACAAGAATTAAGAAAAGGAAACCAAAAAGAAAGAAAAAGGTGTGCTGAATTAAGCTTATGGATGAATGGGCAGACATGGATGGCTCATTGGGTTCTTAGTATAGCTTATTTATAAGCTTGGGTAGGATTAGAGCTTATTTAGGTTTCATATACTCCTGTTTTGAGCAAGGAGTCAAGGTACATTTCTCTTTAAATTTTTAGCTTACTACTGTAGCAGTGCTTAATTTTAGCTTATTATTACTCTAGTTGCTTATTTATGTGCTATTTATGCTTATTATTGGTTTCATGCTTGTAATTTAAAGTTTAGTGTTAATCTGCCTTAAATAGCTTATTTCTGCCTATTGTTTATTTGCTTTTTCAAGTGCTTATTTGCTTTTGCTTTCTACTTTTTATTGCTTAATATTACATGCTTGATAATTGTCTTTAAAAATCTTTGCTTAAATCAGTCCTCAATAGCTTTAAAATCTGTTTTCAAAAAACTAAAGGGGTGTTTGGTTTAAGTGATTTTGACCTTAAAAAGTCAAAAATAATTAGGCATTTTGTTTGAGTCACTTATGTTTACCTTTAAAATTAGTATGAATTCAGTTTTTAAAAGTTAGTATTGATTTTATAAAGAGTTATGGTTTGTTTTCTTTCCTCCAGCACCAGGGCACTTTAGGATATAAGTTAGGATAGCTTATTCTTAAGTTAGGGGCTTAAGGCTTTGTTTGTGCTTATTTTGTGTTTAAACACACTTAATAGAGTGTGTTTAATGCAGCTGCAACCTCAAGGGTGCCTGCATCTTTATCTTTGCTTGTGTGCCATTTGCATCAGCAGTGGAAACTAAGGTTTCCACTGCTGTCACTTTTAGCTCTCAATTTTAGTTAGCAAATTAAGTAGTTAGAAGCTAGGATCTAGCTATAGTTTAGTCTTCATATAGCTTAGTTTCCATTTTAGCTTATTTAGTTAGC
Source organism: Tanacetum coccineum (assembly GCA_026074375.1). Taxonomy (NCBI): domain Eukaryota; kingdom Viridiplantae; phylum Streptophyta; class Magnoliopsida; order Asterales; family Asteraceae; genus Tanacetum; species Tanacetum coccineum. The sequence goes on along the minus strand of BQNB010037368.1, from coordinate 38,723 downwards.
TTAAAATTACTTTTAAAAGTCATTAAAACAGCCAAAAAGCCAAAAACAGTACTTGCTGCATTTTAGCTTTTAAATTTATGTTTTCTAGCTTATAGATCAGGTTTTTAAGGTTTGGTTAGGTAGCTTATAAGTAGTAGAATTAGTTTTCAAAAGTTGAGGTTTCTACGGACAGTTTATTGATCTTTTGGCTTATCTAATTTTGTGCTTTCTAAATCATTTCTAAGTTCAGCTCTTTTATCTTCAAAATTTAGTTGTTTTTAGTTATTCAGCACTTATTCTCTTTTCCAATAAGTTCAAGCTCATTATAAGCTATTCAGAACACTTTTCCTTTTTCACTTTAAGCTTAAATTGAGCTTTATACAAGCTTATTAGTAAAATCAAGGAAAAAAGAACTTTTGTTTTAGCTCATACATAAGCTCTTTTTGAGCTTATCTTTGGGTTTCAGCCTTAGTAACTTTTATTAAAGTTGCTCTCCCAACTTATTCTACAACTTTATCTTTTTTTAAAGTTTTTCATGTTAAGACTTTTTGACTTCACTTAATTTTAAGCCTAAAAAGGACCTTGTTTGAAAACGGGTTGGGGCTCAGGGTAGGTTGTGAAACTTTAGGTTTTATTAGTTATCCCCCCTCCCCCGGTTAGTTAGTAATTGCATTGTTAGTCCTTTAGTCCTTGCATCGTTAAGTCTTAGTTTCTGTTTTTAATTAGTTTTAATTAATATTTAGGAGTAGTTTTTACTAGTTTAATTAAGGATTTATAAAAAGATAAAAATTAGGGCTTTTATTTTTATAAAATTTCTGCATATTTTCTTTAGCAGTATATAGTATTTTAGGTAATTTTCTCAGAATTTTTAAAATTAGTTTAGTATTTTTTATAATTTAATTTCTTTAAAAGTTTTAAGAATTCATAAAAAATACAAAAATAATCAAAAAAATATTTTTCTTTTTTAGGAAATTTATTTTAGTCATATTTTACGTAGGAAAAATAGAAAAACTTTCGTAGGGTCATTTTGGTAAACTTTTGATTTTTAAAGAACGGGTCTTGGTCCCGGTTTTCGTTTTGACTCGTTTTAACTCAAATTAACTCTGTTTTTGGTCTAGTCTTTTTCATTCTTCATTATTAGTCCCCTAGAGTAGATTAGAGGCAAAAATTTCTTTGTAGGGTTAATTTTTAAGATTTTAGGTTTTTGACCCCTTGTTCGGGATTCCCGCTCTCGTTTTTCAATCTAATTTCATAATTTTTAGGTTTTTCTCAATCGTTTTTGCTTGTTATTGATTAATTTAGCTTTTTACACTCTCAAATCATTAATCTCATTCAAACTCCAATTTTTTGACTGTATCGATTCTCAAGCACATCCTCGTTGGGGATAAACGACCCGGGGATATTCTATACTACTTCTCGGTTTCATTGATTGTTTTTAGATTATACTTATTATATATATTTTATTGTACATTATATATATAAGAGGTGTTAGTTTAAACGTTCAATCAAAGCTAAAAAAAGTCACGAAAAGCCCACAAAATAAGCTATACAAGCTGTTATCCAAAATAAGCTATTTAGCAACATATGTTATTCAACCATCACGACCACAACATCAAAACTACAAAACTTTCTTGTTTCCTTTTTATGTTCGACGCAACCAAACACCCCTTTTTATTCGTTTCGCTTTCAAAACTCACTTTTTACAACGATCAACTTGTACAACCAACATCTATGCATCAATATAAACCCAAAAAGACAAACAAAATTTAAATTTAGAAACTTACAAGAAAATCTTTAAAAGCATAGATTTCGACGCGAGTCGGACAACCCACATGTTGTTTAAATGAATACCCAAATACTCGTATCAACCCGTAGTATCTCGTTCTTAATTAAAGTTGAAAAATTTATGGGTGTTTGTTGTTTTCTTAGGTCGGACGCACAAGGCACACTCACTTGTGTGTGTGTTTTATTCTTTTTGAAATGAAATGGAATTAATTAAATTTTCTAGTGATAAGCATATAAGTGTACAATTGCTAGACAAGGAAGCTAAAATCATGCCTCCTTGTCCCCTCTCTTGGTTCGACCGGTTCTGGCATCCAAAGGGGTCTCGAGTCTTTCTTCTCGTGTTGGGATCACTTAAAAGCTCGTAAAACTCAACCGTAAAATACTCTCCAAAGTTACTTAGCATTTTTATTCACTTTAAAAATACTTTTTCAATAACTTAGAGTATCTACTTGACATATTTTCACTTTAAACCCATAAAGACTCATTTGGACATTAACGGACGTGTCATGACTCGTTTTTTGACATTTCTCAAAATTCACGGGTCAAACCACCCGGAATACAAATAACATAATAATACCTTCAAAAAATGGATTATTAATCACAATAAACCATAAATCACCACAATTCTCATAAAATCACCACCGTTAATACGGTACAATATCTAAATAAACTGACAAGCGTCAAATAGTTAAAGGACTAAAATAGAATATTCAGAACACAAAAAGGGCAAGGGTTACAGACTCTTATTTTCATTCGTGAATATTCACTTCTTTTTGTGAACTATTGATGGGGTTTTGAGAGCGGTGAGGTGCTATTAGTTCTGTGGTTGATGAGGTTGTTAGATTTTTAGATGAAGAAGCCCAAATCAAGGGAAATTAAGTTATTTGGTTCTTCATTCTTGACATCTAATTTTGGGATTTAAAGATTACTGTGTAAGTTTTTTTACATTGTTTAAATTGAATTGTGCATTTTTTATACGTTTTTAGTTATGTTGATAAATTATTGCACCTCTTTTATTATATATCTGATTTTATTTTATGCTTATTTTTTAAAAGTTGACTTATTTTAAACATAAAATCTTGATTTATGAGAAACATATATTTTAGGATATAAGACACTCTTTGTTTTTGTGTCTTTTGATTTGGTGTGTAATCTTTATTTTGTATACAGATTTGTGAAAGAAAAAGATTTGTTTCAGAGATATGTTTGGGTTTTGGTTATGGAAGGAGGGGATGATGGTAGAAGGAGAATGAGAAAATAGTGTATTTATTGGTGTATATGTTTATAAACTATAGTAATTGGCTATCAATTGGCTGGGATCGTAGTTACTGATTTCATAAATGTTATTGGGTGCATTTAAGTTGGTTTGGATGATGTGGTAAGTGGAAGGTTGGTAGAGAGCGAGAATCACTAGCCTCAACAACCTATAAAGGCGCCCCCATGCCATGGACTAACCAACCGCTAAAATGCCATCGCCATGGGACTAACCAACGGCTGAAACGCCATCGTTTCAAACTGCTGGGCTCCTATTTTTTTCTTTTGATGACTTTGGTCTGTTAATTACATCATTCCAAAAAGTGTTAAAATGTTATGGGCGATGATGATAGCGTTCTGTTTGGTATAGTATGTGTAGTTTACCGAGACCTATGACTTGGCTAGGCAGTCACACTGAGTTTGTGATTACAGCCATGTCGGGTGTTTGGTACCGCTACTGTATTTATAAATCTAAGCCTCATTTGTTATTGTTATACTTACTCTTGAGGTTGTTTCGTCAAACCTTTTGTGGGCGGTATGCGCCAATTACAAGAACATGTACTTTTGTTTTACTTTTCTGTTAATTGAGTTTCTGCACCTGAAACCAGACAAAAAAGATCTTGCCCGGCCTTTTAAAACCCATAAATGTAGGTTAAATTGCTACACTCTTAATCTTCTCAGCACACAAAACCCAGGAGTGGGCTTGAAATGCTATGCACCAAAGATCACTTAAATTTGAAGAAAGTGTTCTTATGTGGGAATTTTTGTTTGATATTGCGGAGGTAGTGAAGAATGGAGTATACGGGTATGGGGGTTTTTTCTTTTAAAAGAAAGTGATATTAGGTCAAGAATGGCAAAAACACAGGCTAGAACAAATTGCACATACTGTTAGCCATATAGTTCGTTTCATCAGGTGATCTCCTTAATTTAACCTTGGCGTATACATCATTTTCATCTTCATGTGCATTGCTATAAGTAGGTAGTCTCATAAATACACCACGTTGACGTAGGAATTAGCTAATTTGTTTAGTCCCTAAGGACAAGTATTTAGGAATTGAACAGTGAACATGCGAGTACTTTACCATCTTTTAAGTTTTAACACGCATTTTACTTTACCATCTTTAATCCCTAATTCAACTGATCACTTTATAATCATATTGAGTATCACTTTAGCATACAGGGCCAAGCTTTTCATGTATTCATGCCTTCATGGCAATTATGGAATTTGTTCTAATACTGATACCCGCTCTTTTTTACTTGCATTCTATGGTTGAAGTCATGCTTTCTGTAATTTCCATGAAGGCATGAATACATGAAAGTCAGTAACTTTTATTCAACATCATCCACAATTACAATTTGACTTTCAAGCCAATAACTTTTATTCAAGACATTAACTTTTATTTACCACAAGTGCTCAGAAAAGATTCAAGCCAGTAACTTTTATTCAACATCATCCACAATTACAATTTGACTTTCAAGGTCTGGCGATGTACTATGGTAAGTTATGTGACAACTGTGCTTTGAGCAGGTTAGTCAAACCGTTAGTATTGATTTGAACATCATTGTGTGCTCTGATAAGTATGTGTTTATGTGATCTTATGTGAGTTTGGTTATCAATCTGTGAGTGTGATCGTCTGATTTTAATTGAATTTATGGTTAATATGGGTATTTCATTTTGTTCACATTTTTTGTGACAATGGAGATAATAGTGTAATTTTATGTGTGTACGTATTGTTTTGTGTAAGTAATACGTATTTAAATAATAGGAATTCATGAGAATAGAAAATTAAGTTTAGAAATTTAGTTAGATAGATTTTAGTAGTTATAACTTAGGTAAAATATATTTAGAAATGAATTTGATTTATAATTAATTAAGCTAGTTTAAATTAAAGGTTTTAAAAATAAACAAAAGGTTTTAAAAATATTAAAAATTAAGGGTTTTTGTGTAAATAAATAATAAAAATATATAAAAAATAAAAATAAAAAGAGTGTTTGGCCGATCGGTGGAGGAACAAAAAAGAAGAAAAAAAGTTTGAATAAAATACAAATTTATTTTTGATAAGGATTAGAATTTTAGGGTTTTCTTATATAAACCAAAGCCCTCTTCTTTCCCTTTGTTCTCTTTGGCCGATCGACTCAAAGAAAAAGAAAAAAAAAGTTTTTTTTTCAAGATCCAAGTGGTGATTTGTGTTAACAAATCAAAGGTTTTAGGTAAGTTTTCTTAATCCTTTTTAATTCAATCTTCTTTACAAACTTATGTAACAATTTAATGATGGAATTAGGGTTTTTAAAAAATATGTAATTAAGGGATATTAGACTAATTAAGATTGATTGGGGATAGATTAGATGCGTGTTGATATATTCGGTTAGGGTTAGAACGCAATAGAATTAAATTTAGGGTTGAGCAGAATTTTGGGTCATCTTGTTTGAGTGATATCTCAAGATTGGTTACGAGATTTTTGATGAGTCTTATGTCCATTGATTAGTTTAGAGAGTCTAATTTCCAAAAAGTCTGGCCCCGAAGGGTTTTGAGGTCAGGAAGTTAGTCAAATGATTTTCGCAAGAGAAGTTGTCAAAACAATAAATTCGGGTCAGATTTAGGTATGATTTCGGGGAGTAAAACCTCTACTTAAAATTCAAATTAGGGTTAGCCAAAAATAAGAGGTCATATTTTAGGTGTCTAGTGACTCCAGTTCGAAGGGCTAGTGATAAAACATTTTCTAAGTATTTTTAAGGACGTCAAACTTTTTGGTGTGCGTTCAGGTCCGAATCTTAGTACTTTGTAATGATGAATTTTTATAAAATAGTTTCACTGAATATTATTTTTTATAAAAAATCACAGTAGCTCTCAACTCATTAGGGAGCTAGGGAATGTAAGGAGAATCATCAATTAGGTGTTTTAGTATTTCATTTGTAGTCATAAAGTGACTACAAAATTCAGCCAGAAACTGTAAAAGTGGAAGTTAATGAATAAGGTCATATAGGGTATGAAAACGATTTGGGAGATGTATTTAAAGGATTATAAAATTAGTGTAAGGTTTAGAAGTCCATCATGTAATTGTTATATTGGCTTAGGCATTTAGCCTAACCGAGTGTTTTTGTTGTGTTTAGATTTGTGCAAGATTTTGTCAAGTAGCTGAGCATCAGGTGAGTTTCATAATCCCTTTTTACTATGTTTTCTTGGAATGGAAATAATGCAAAATATGTTTTGAAATGTTTTAATTGATTTGATTATGTGGTTTAGTTGACGCATGGACTTTTATGTAGCTATTATATGTTATGTGCTAAATGTTGTGATTTGGATTTCGGGTAATGTTCTTACCTATGATTTGGATTTCGGGTAATGTTCTTACCTATGACTTTGGCTTCGAGTAATGGTCTTACTCATGATTGTTATGGACTTTGAGACTTGGATCGTGGTATACGTTCCGTCCTATATTTGGTTGTTATAGACTTCGGGACTTGGATCGTGGTATACGTTCCGTCCTAGATTTGGTTGTTATGGACGAATATATGTTAGCCTGTATAATAGTTAGCTTAACTATCCTGCTATGTTCTGTTTTATAATCACAGTAATTTATTTAAAGTTTGAATTGGGTGTCGTAAACCTATGACTCTCACCAACCTTTGTGTTGATGTTTTTAAGCATCATTTTCAGGTGAGCATTATGAAGGTGTTGAAGTTAATAAAAGTGGCTAGAGAGACCATTAGCATGGCATTGGAAGTTCTCATTTGATTTCGTTTCGTATTTGTTTGCATTAATTCTTGAATGTTATTAGTTTGAGTAGGTTTGCGAGACATTGTCTTTGTATTGATGAGACCCCTTTTTCATTAATACAAGATGTCGTTCCTTTATTTTCGGTATTGTCATGGCACATCGTGTCTTTTATATTTAGTTATGCATGTAGTGATTCGCTATTATTGACACCATTGTGTTGTGATGATATCCATGAAGTTACGTCTCGTGTTTATGCCTTAGCGGGGTGTGATAGATTGGTATCAGAGCCTTTGGTTATAGAGAAGTAGGTGGTTTGGCCTAGACTATAACCTAGGAGTCCTTTATATAGTTGCATTTTAGGGCTTAAGTGTATATGTACGTATCTACTATACTTTCTAGCTACTTAAAAGCTTTAATTTTTGTTAGTTTTCATTACTGCTATATAATATAACTAGTTACGTAACCCGCCCAACGGGCGGGTTTCTTTCATAATTCTTTTTTGAAGACAATATTTGTCGTTTAGTTGTAATGGATTTTGTGTTTCTGTTAACATAAAATCTTCATTCCTCTTTTTCGTTTCATTATTAATAGTGTTACATATTGCTGCCCGTGTTAGAATATCGTCTTTGTTAATAGCAAACCAATCTTTGATAGTGTTTGCTCAACGGACGATTTCGGTTCATAAATCTTTTTTGAAGACAATCTTTGACGTTTAGTTGTAATGTTTTTTGTGTTTGTATTAAGTTAAAATCATGCTTGACTTTTAGTAATTAGAACTCATCCTAGGAAGGGCGATCAATTGCATAAACAATATAACTATCGCAAAAGATATGGCAAGTCTAATTTCACATGTCTATAGTCTGACCTTTAAATTTAAAAACACAAATGTTTAATTAACCATCTCCACCTTGTCGTGCTAGAAGCCACAATCGTAGTTATAGCAGGAGCCGTAGCTACGGGTTAGTTTTACATTCTTGTCCCTCAACTATAACTGCTAAAATAAATACATTCACATTACACATATTTGATATCCTATGGTTAAGATATAAATATCACTACTTTTTTTATATGAAGTACATCTTATATTTCCACTACGCTTGATAAATAACAATAATATGTAGTGAATGCTAATGGTTAATATATTTTGAAGTATATCTTGATATATTTTTGAAGATTGTTTTTTTTAAATATATTATTATAGTTTTGGATAATAAAACATAAATGGTGGCTTGGCTCAGTTGGTAAATTTAATTGGAACTTAACCCTAGGTCACAAGTTCGAACCTTGCCAGGAACAATATTTTTAAAAAAATCCGAAAATTAAAAAAATAAAATCCGAAAATTAAAAAAAAATAAAATCCGAAAATTAAAAAAAATCCAAAAATTAAAAAAATTCAAAAATATAACACAAAATGTGTGCCATGTCATCGTTGAGGTGGCATCCAGTCACTAATTCATATTTACACACTCATAGTTAGCCCCATATATAAGTTATAGATATATATTTTACCGGGGAAATTACCCAAAAAAAATGTTTTGAAAAAAAAATTATTTTAGTCATGTCTCCTCTAGCTCGTGCGTCTCATGCTAAGTTTCATTAGGGAATCGCCTTCGCAACTGGACTCAAGCGTTATACTGATCCAGTGACGAAGCTTAGGATGAAGCATACGAACCGTAGAGTCCGAATACCGAAAGGTCTATATCCACGCCGAATTGAAGCGAAGTTGACTAAGAAACAAGTAGGAGGAGAATGGATCATAAAGAGGGAGATGACGATGATTTCAAAAGATGGAGAAGTCTTTAAATTCTCTGAGTACCACTCATCTGAAGAAGAAGAACCAACTAAACAACCTAGATCTTTAAATAAGTATGGATTTCTTGATCACCCAGAACTCCAAAGGAATGAATTTGCTCCGCATCGACTGCCCCTAGGAAAAGGCAACATAAATGGTTGGTTGAATGAGGATGAGAATGAGCCTCTAGGGTATGAAGCATCCGATAAGGAGGTAGAATCGGATCTTGAGTCTACCGCAAGTAGTAAGCCTCAGTGTAAGAAGTTAAAGAAGACAGCTAAAGATATTACCAACTGCACGTTCTGCAACTGTCTGTATTGTTCTAAGTGATTGATATGTTTTAGTTTGATTTCTTTTTTCCTTTTGATGTTTGGAGCCAAGTTAGGAATGTTATTTTCAAATCTTGATTTTGAGTATTTTAATCTAATAAAAATGATTATAGGGTTATTTCTTTGTGTGGTTGGTTGTTCTCATTTTGAGTTAGGTGCTATGTGGTGCGTTTATTTCATGAAGAGTCGTCATAGGAGGGAGTACAACTATGAAAGGGGGCATCAATAATTATGGTGGCCAATATAATTATACATGCGCCACAACACACGTGGACTTGCAAGTATGATTACATGGATTAATGTTGATGCGTTGTATGTATGTATATGGTTATGGAAGAGTATGATAAGATCATGGGATTAGAAATCATTATTATATCATCTAATGTATATAATTTTTTTATTTTATATAGAATGGCTCCAAACCTACAAAGCGGCCCTAGCAACAATAATAACGAAAACCCCGACATTGCTACAATAATTGTGCAGCAGTTGCAGAATATCATTCCCCAGATCGTCACTCAAGTGACTGCTAATGTGAATGGAGGAAATGGAAATGGTAGGAACAATGGATGTTCCTATAAGACTTTCACTACTTGTAACCCTAAGGAGTTTGATGGAAAGGGTGGTGCAATAGCACTCACCCGTTGGATAGAAAAGATGGAGTCGGTGTTTGATAACAGTGGTTGTATTGCGAACCAGAGAGTGAAGTATGCTGCTAGCTGTTTTGTGAACAATGCTTTGACTTGGTGGAACACACAAGTCAAAGCGAGAGGTCGTGAAGCTGCAATTGGTATGAGTTGGAATGATTTTAGGTCGTTGCTTATGGAGGAGTTCTGTCCAAGTACCAAGATGGAGAAACTGGAGTCTGAGTTTTAGAATCATAAGATGGTGGGAGCCAATCATACCGGCTACACAGATCGGTTTCATGAATTAGCCAAGTTGGTTCCGCATCTAGTTACTCCTGAGTCATCATGCATCAAGAGGTACATAGCTGGGTTAGCTCCTGAGATTCGAGGAACGCTCCAAGCGACCCAACCAACCACAATCCAGAGTGTAATTCTTAGAGTTGGGATACTTACTGATGAGGAAGTCAGTTGTGGTACATTGACAAAGGGTAATGAGAAAAGAAAGGGAGTGGAAGAGACAAGCAAGCAAGGAAGTTGGAGAAATGATGATAAGAGGGCGAAAGTGAGCAAGGGATTTGTGGCGGCAACACCTCATAAGAATGAGTATACTGGGCCTCATCCAAAATGTGCTAAGTGTTGGACTTATCATCCCAAGAGTGGACCTTGTCAAGTGTGCTTCAATTGTCAGAAACCAGATCATTTTGTAAGGAATTGTCATATGCTAATTAAGCAGGTGTCACCGATTAATGCAGTTAGAGGAGTTCATAAACCAGGAATGTGTTATGAGTGTGGAAGCCGTGAACATTATCGTAATAATTTCCCTAAATTTACCCGAGCACCTGGGCAAATAGGAAACCGCTTCGCTATTGAAAGAAATCAAAACACAGGGAATAGCGGAAATCAAGTTAAAGGAAGGGCTTTCAATGTAAACGCAGTTGGCACTCTCCAAGATCCTAACGTCGTGATGGGTACTTTTTCTTTGAACGATCACTATGCTACTATACTTTTTGATTCTGGAGCTGATTTTAGTTTCATTTCTACTGATTTTGCGCCCTTACTGAATGTGAAGCTTAGTTTTGTAAACCCTGGATATGTGATAGAAGTAGCAGATGGTAAGAAAGTAGAAGTTGATAGGATTATTTGTGATTGCAAACTAGAGCTAGGAACTTCCCTGTTCACTCTAGATTTAATACCGTTAGGTCATGGGAGTTTCGATGTGATTGTGGGGATGGATTGGCTGTCTGAGCATAAGGCTAAGATAGTGTGCCACAAGAAGGTGGTTAGGATACCGATGGAAAGTGGTGAGATACTTCTTGTCCAAGGAGAACGCGCTCCAGGAATCGCCAAAGCCTTAAGTAACGTGAAGGTAGATGAACCGAAAATGAGTGATATTTCCGTAGTACGAGATTTTGTTGAGGTGTTTCCGGAGGACTTGTCGGGATTGCCGCCGCAACGACAAGTGGAGTTTCGCATAGACTTAATTCCTAGAGCGACGCCGGTTGCGAAGTCTCCATATCGTCTAGCGCCCTCGGAGATGCAAGAATTGTTTGTGCAGTTTCAAGAATTGCAAGACAAGGGTTTCATACGACCAAGTCATTCTTCGTGGGGAGCACCTGTGTTGTTTGTTAAGAAGAAGGATGGTGCATTACGCATGTGTATTGATTATAAGGAGTTGAACAAGTTGACTATTAAGAATCGCTATCCTTTTCCAAGAATTGATGATCTATTTGATCAGCTGCAAGGAGCGCGCTACCTCTCAAAGATAGACCTTCGGCCAGGTTATCATCAGCTTCGAGTACATGAGGATGATATTCCAAAGACCGCATTTCGAACGAGATACGGACACTTTGAGTTTACGGTTATGCCTTTTGGATTAACCAATGCACCCACAATCTTTATGGATTTGATGAACTGGGTATGCAAACCATACCTAGATAAGTTCGTCATCGTTTTCATTAATGACATTCTGGTCTACTAAAAGTCTAAGGATGAACATGAGGTTTATTTGAGGCTAGTGTTGGAATTGCTGAAAAATGAAGAGTTGTATGCTAAATTTTCTAAGTGTGAGTTTTGGTTACAAGAAGTGCAATTTCTTGGTCATGTGGTCAACCAAAATGGTATTCACGTGGATCCAAGTAAGATTGAGGCGGTAAAGAATTGGAAAGCTCCTACATCACCATCTGAAATTCGATCATTTTTGGGGTTAGCAGGTTACTACCGACGTTTTATCACAAATTTCTCTAAGATTGCTAAACCCCTTACTTCGTTGACTCAAAAAAACAAAAAGTATGAGTGGGCATGGAATAGGAAAAGGCATTTCAGACTTTGAAAGATAATTTGTATAATGCTCCAATACTATCGTTGCAAGATGGCGTAGAAGATTTCATAGTATACTGTGATGCGTCGAACTAGGGATTAGGTTGTGTACTCATGCAAAGAGGCAAGGTAATTGCCTATGCATCAAGACAACTAAAGATCCATGAGAAGAATTATACAACGCACGACCTAGAATTGGGAGTTGTTGTGTTTGCCCTTAAAACTTGGAGGCATTATTTGTATGATACGAAGAGTGTTATCTATACGGATCATAAGAGCCTTCAACACATATTCGATCAGAAGGAGTTAAATATGCGTCAACGGAGGTGGATTGGGTTATTTAGTGACTATGAGTGTGAGATTCGCTACCACTCGGGTAAGGCGAATATGGTGGCGGATGCACTAAGTAGGAAGGAATGAGTGAAACCGAGACGTGTACGAGCAATGGCTATGACTATTCAGTCTGGAATAAGAGGGGTGATACTAGCGGCCCAGGGCAAGGCGTTCAAGCAAGAGAACGTACTTGCAAAAAGGCTACATGGTCTGGATCAACAGACGGAAAGGAGAGAAGACGGGAGTTTATAACTTTTAGACCGTATATGGGTTCCATTAGTAGGAGGTGTGCGAACGATAATTATGGACGAAGCTCATAAGACTAGGTACTTTGTACATCCTGGATCGGATAAGATGTACCATGATCTTCGAGATATGTAGTGGTGGCCGGGAATGAAGAAGGACATTGCTACTTATGTTAGCAAATGTTTAACTTGTTCTAAGGTGAAGGCAAAGCATCAAAGGCCTTCGGGTTTATTGCAACAGCCCGAGATACCCGAATGGAAGTGGGATAAGATCACTATGGATTTTATCACCAAGTTACCTAAGACGAAGAGTGGGCATGATACAATTTGGGTAATAGTCGATAGGCGGACTAAGTCAGCTTATTTTCTGGCAATGCGAGAGGATTATAGTACTGAGAGACTGACAAGGTTGTACATCGATGAGATAGTCGCTCGACACGGAGTTCCCGTGTCGATTATTTCGGATCGAGATGGACGTTTTACATCGCGATTTTGGCAAACATTGCAAAAGGCTTTAGGGACGCGATTAGATATGAGTACAACTTATCATCCTCAAACGGATGGTCAAAGTGAGTGTACGATTCAGACTTTGAAGGATATGTTAAGGGCATATGTGATAGATTTTGGTGGCAATTGGGATGTTCACCTACCGTTACCAGAATTTTCTTACAATAATAGTTATCATTCGAGCATTCAGTGTGCTCCGTTTGAAGCATTGTATAGAAGGAAATGTAGGTCCCCCGTTCTGTAGGCTGAGATTGGGGAAAGTAGTTTGATTGGGCCTGAGTTGGTTCAAGAGACGACCGAAAAGGTAGTTTTGATCAAGGAGAAGCTCAAAGCGGCAAGAGATCATCAAAAGAGCTATGTTGACAATAGGCGCAAGCCCTTAGAGTTTGAGGTTGGAGATCAAGTGTTACTAAAAGTGTCGCCTTAGAAAGGCGTGATGCGTTTTGGGAAAAAAGGTAAGTTGGCACCAAGGTATGTAGGACCATTTGAAATCCTTGAAAGGATTGGCCCTGTAGCTTATAGGTTGAGATTGCCTAAGGAATTGAGTGAGGTGCACGACACATTCCATGTGTCAAATTTGAAAAAGTGTTTGGCGGATGCTAATTTGCATGTGCCATTGGACGAGATCAAGATCGACAAAACTCTTCATTTTGTCGAGGAACCCTTAGAGATTATGAACCGTGAGGTTAAAACTTTAAAACGTAGTAAGATTCCGATTGTTAAAGTGCGTTGGAACTCAAAGCGTGGTCCTGAGTTTAAATGGGAGTACGAGGACCATATGAAAGCTAGGTATCCCTAACTGTTTGTTGCTAAGTCTGGTGAATCTAGTAGTTAAATCTCGGGACGAGATTTCCCTAAGGGGGGATACTGTGACAACTGTGCTTTGAGCAGGTTAGTCAAACCGTTAGTATTGATTTGAACATCATTGTGTGCTCTGATAAGTATGTGTTTATGTGATCTTATGTGAGTTTGGTTATCAATCTGTGAGCGTGATCGTCTGATTTTGATTGAATTTATGGTTAATATGGGTATTTCATTTTGTTCACGTTTTTGTAACAATGGAGATGATAGTGTAATTTTATGTGTGTACGTATTGTTTTGTGTAAGTAATACGTATTTAAATAATAGGAATTCGTGAGAATAGAAAATTAAGTTTAAAATTTTAGTTAGATAGATTTTAGTAGTAATAAGTTAGGTAAAATGTATTTAGAAATGAATTTTATTTATAATTAATTAAGCTAGTTTAAATTTAAAGGGTTTTAAAAATAAATAAAAGGTTTTATAAATATAAAAAATTAAGGGTTTTGTGTAAATAAATAATAAAAATAATAAAAAGGGTGTTTGGCCGATCGGTGGAGGAAAAAAAAGAAGAAAAAAGAGTTTGAATAAAATACAAATTTGTTTTTGATAAGGATTAGAATTTTAGGGTTTTCTTATATAAACCAAAGCCCTCTTCTTTGCCTTTGTTCTCTCTGGCCGGTCGACTCAAGCGAAAAGAAAAAGAAAAAATAAGTTTTTTTTCAAGATCCAAGTGGTGATTTGTGTTAACAAATCAAAGGTTTTAGGTAAGTTTTCTTAATCCTTTTTAATTCAATCTTCTTTAAAAACTTATGTAACAATTTAATGATGGAATTAGGGTTTTTATTAAATATGTAATTAAGGGATATTAGACTAATTAGGATTGATTGGGGATAAATTAGATGCGTGTTGATGTATTCGGTTAGGGTTAGAACGCAATAGAATTAAATTTAGGATTGAGCAGAATTTTGGGTCATCGTGTTTGAGTGATATCTCAAGATTGGTAACGAGATTTTTGATGAGTCTTATGTCCATTGATAAGTTCATAGATTCTAGTTTCCAAAAATTCCGGCCCCGAAAGGTTTTGAGGTGGGAAGTTAGTCAAATGATTTTCGCAAGAGAAGTTGTCAAAATAGTAAATTCGGGTCAGATTTGGGTCTGATTTTGGGGAGTAAAACCTCTACTTAAAATTCAAATTAAGGCTAACCAAAAATCAAAGGTCATATTTTAGGTGTCTAGTAACTCCAGTTCGAAGGGCTAGTGATAAAACATTTTCTAAGTATTTTTAAGGACGTTAAACTTTTTGGTGTGCGTTTAGGTCCGAATCTGAGTACTTTGTAATGATGAATTTTTATAAAATAGTTTCACTTAATATTATTTTTTCTAAAAAATCATAGTAGCTCTCAACTCATTAGGGAGATAGGGAATGTAAGCAAAATCATCAATTAGGTGTTTTAGTATTTCATTTGTAGTCATAAAGTGACTACAAAATTCAGCCAGAAACTATAAAAGTGGAAGTTAATGAATAAGGTCATATAGGGTATGAAAACGATTTGGGAGATGTATTTAAAGGATTATAAAATTAGTGTAAGGTTTAGAAGTCCATCATGTGATTGTTACATTAGCTTAGGCATTTAGCCTAACCGAGTGTTTTTGTTGTGTTTAGATTTGTGCAAGATTTTGTCAAGTAGCTGAGCATCAGGTGAGTTTCATAGTCCCATTTTACTATGTTTTCTTGGGATGAAAATAATGCAAAATATGTTTTAAAATGTTTCAATTGCTGTGATTATGTGGTTTAGTTGACGCATGGACTTTTATGTAGCTATTATATGTTATGTGCTAAATGTTGTGATTTAGATTTCGGGTAATGTTCTTACCTATGATTTGGATTTCGGGTAATGTTCTTACCTATGACTTTGGCTTCGAGTAATGGTCTTACTCATGATTGTTATGGACTTTGGGACTTGGATCGTGGTATACGTTCCGTCCTAGATTTGTTTGTTATGGACTTCGGGACTTGGATTGTGGTATACGTTCCGTCCTAGATTTGGTTATTATGGACGAATACATGTTAGCTTGTATAACAGTAGCTTAACTGTCCTGTTATGTTCTGTTTTTATAATCACATTAATTTATTTAAAGTTTGAATTGGGTGTCGTAAACCTATGACTCTCACCAACCTTTGTGTTGATGTTTTTAAGCATCATTTTCAGGTAAGCATTATGAAGGTGTTGAAGTTAATAAAAGTGGTTAGAGAGACCATTAGGCTGGCATTGGAAGTTCTCATTTGATTTTGTTTCGTATTTGTTTGCATGAATTCTTGAATGTTATTAGTTTGAGTAGGTTTGCGAGACATTGTCTTTGTATTGATGAGACCCCTTTTTCATTAATACAAGATGTCGTTCCTTTGTTTTCGGTATTATCATGACACATCATGTCTTTTATATTTAGTTATGCACGTAGCGATTCTCTATTGTTGACACAATTGTGTTGTGATGATATCCATGAAGTTACTCAAGGAACTATTGCAGATTTCACATTATATCCTTGTTAATACAAATAATGTCTAAAAACATTATTTATATTTTTTGACCTCTCAACGTTTTGATAATAACAAAATGTAAAAACATTTACGATAAAATTAAACGTTTACAAATTATTAATCGAAAAATTCCATTTCTAAGATTAGTAATCACTTAAGGTATGAACAAACAAATCATTAAGCTTGATTAGTGATCAAGAAAATAATTTTCTCTTATCCATTACATTTTTACAAAATAATTTCACAAAATTAATTTACAAAATATTTTCTAATTAAAAGAAAAGTTTTATTAAAAACTTAAAATTTGAAATTCAATTTTTTCCCCCAAAATGGAAGCTTCTATACCAGATAAAACATTCCCCACAAAAAGACAAAAAAGGGAGTGTGGTCTACCTAGCGGCCCCCTTATATATCGGGACCACCGGGACCGCCGCCAGTGACCGTTGGATTTTCTTGCCTATAAATACTGCTCCATTCCTTGCAGAAAATCAGACCTCTTTGTACGAATTTTCTCACACTTCTTTCTCTCTCTAAAAACCTTCTTTCTCTCACTAAATATCTTGATCACTAACATCTCTTGATCTTGTTTCAAGTGATCTAATCTCTTCTTCTCATTTCTTCCCTCTCATTCAAGTGCAAGAGAAGAACACTCGTGATCGCAAAGAAACGAAGTGTTGATTAGTGATCTCTCCTCTTTTCTTCTAAGTATCAAATATCTATTGTAATTATCTTGTGTATTTGTGTGATTCGGATATTGTGTAAATCCGATAGTGTGATTGTGTATTGATTGTGAAGTGGTAGATTGGTTCTTGCTAAGATTAGGACTTGACATTTAGCTTAGTGTCGGAAAATAACGTAAGCGACGTGTAAACAGTTTTCTCCGCCTGAAGGGAGCTTGTTGACATAGTGAAATATCGAGTAGGATACTCGGGGAGTGGAGTTGGGCGAAGAAGAGTTTCGTAGCCGAACCACTATAAATCTTGGTGTCTTGGTTTAATTGTTCCTTCTCCCATCTCCTTATATTGTTGTGATTGTTATTTTCCATTACTTTAGATATTTACTTGATTGATTCATATTGTTGGTTGGTTAAACATACTACTCGAATCTAAGTATTTTGAAAGCAAATTTTTTAAAATGAAAAACGAACCTGTAAACTATTCAACCCCCCTTCTAGTTTCCATAATTGGTATCAGGAGCCAAGGTCACTCAAGATTTTTAAAATATACTGTATTTTAAAGCTTGGATCAATCTATGGATTCCGACAAATATCTAGAAGGGCAATCTATGCAAAGACCACCACTCTTTGAAAGTGATAGTTTTATTTATTGGAAAAATAGATTCGAGACATATGTTAAATCAAAAGATCTAGATCTTTGGCATGTTATTACCAACGGTGATTTTCAACCCATTCAACAAAATCCGGAAACCAAATTAGATGAGGTTATCCATTTTGAAAAACAAAGCGATGATCTTAAAAAGAGACTCACAAAAAATAATGAAGCGAAAATGGTTATTTATAATGTTTTGCCTAGAAAAGAATATGAATGAATTTTCATGTGTAAGACGGCAAAAGAAATTTGAAAAACATTGTTAATCACCCACCAAGGTAATAGTCAAGTCAAAGATAATAAGATCGACCTTTTGGTTCAACAATATGAACAATTCGTCATTTTCGAAGACGAATCTATAGATAGTGCTTTTGCTAGATTTAATACTATTATTACTAGTCTAAAAGCTCTTGATGAAGGTTATTCTAGCAAGAACTATGTTAGGAAATTTCTTAGGGCTCTACATCCTAAATGGAGAGCAAAGGTCACGGCAATTAAAGAGTCAAAAAACTTAACATCATTATCTCTTGATGAACTTATCATGAACCTCAAAGTTCACGAAATGATCATCAAGAAAGATTCTGAAATAGTCAAAGCAAAAGTTGAAAGGAAATCTCTTGCTTTAAAGGATAAGAAAGAATCTAGTGATGAAGAGTGTTCGGTTTCCAGAAGTGAAGACGAAGAATACGCTATGGCGGTAAGAGACTTCAAGAAGTTCTTTAAGAGAAGAGGTAGATTCGTGAGACGACCTCGGAACGACAAAAAGACATTCCAAAGAAGCCGTGATGACAAGAACGGTAAAAGTGATAGAAAATGTTTTAGATGCGGCGACCCAAATCATCTTATTAGAGACTGTTCAAAACCACCAAAAGACAATAACCAAAGAGCATTTGTCGGAGGTTCTTGGAGTGATAGCGGTGAAGAAGATGATGAGAAAGTCAATAACGAAACGTGTCTAGTAGCTCAAGCATCAAGTGAGTATGTTCCGAATCCTCTTACTTTAGTGATGAAAACTCGTCAATAGATGATTTGATATTAGAAAATGAATATGATAAACTGTGCAAAATGAGTTTAATGATAATCACTAAAAATAAAAGACTAAAAGCCACTAGAGATAGCTTAGAAAAGGAAATTAGTATTCTAAAAGAAAAAGTGTCTACACAGAAAAACAAGGAAGTTGATCTCGAATGTGTAAAATGTCATATGCTTAAAATTGAAAATGAAAAGGTTAAAGAGGAAGCTCTTAAACTAACCAAGTTTGAAAAGATCACACATTGCTTAAATGAAATGTTAAATAATCAAAAACTCTCCGGTGAAAAGGTAGGTTTAGGGTTTAATTCATTTGAAGCATCATCTAGTGGAACTAAGGAAATAAAATTTATGAAAGCTCAGAAAAAGGTGTCCCCTGATGGAGGTCCCATAAATATGGGCGGCCCCCTTAATGTGCAGGCGGCCCTCAAAGCAAATATGGGACCGCCACCAAGAACCACACTGGATCTGAGAAAAGTGTGTCTTTTCAAAAATTTATTTTGGGTCCTAAACCAAAACACATAATAGTAAATAATGTAAGAGTTTCCGTTGCTAGTGATAATGAAGTTAAGCAATTCTATAAGCCATTGTCAAAACCCGGAGTTGGATATACAAAACAAAATTATAGATCAAAAACTCCACCACCTAGAAGAGTCATAAATAATTATCATCGTCCTAAAACATCGCAACCAAAAAGAAACATTGGTCGACAAAATCAACCTCGTGGTTTTCCTGTAACTTAGAACAACTTCCCACAACAAAGTTACATGCCATGGGAAACGTGTCTTCTATTCCCACATCCCAACCAATTGCATCAAATGCAAGGGATGTTTAGCACTAACAACTTTGGACCCATGAGATATTGGAGACCAAATGTTTGAGGTGTTGCCTTATATAACTAGATATGCCTTAGAGTCGACTTGGAACCCGATGATTGGATAAAGGATAGCGGATGCTCCAAACCCATGACGGGTAACCGAAAGCTCTTCTCAAGCTACAAGGCATACAACGGAGGTAATGTTATTTTTGGTAGCAATCTTCGCGGTAACATCATTGGCAAAGGTACGATTTCAAATGACTCTCAAAATAGATAATGTAGAGCATATAGATAACTTAAGAATTAACTTGTTAAGTATAGGACAAATATGTGATAATAAGTGTAGAGTAACTTTCTCTGAACATGATATTGAAATCACTAAGGATGGTAAGGTCATAGGTAGAGGTATTAGGAAGAAAGGCTTATATGTGATGAAATTAGGAAATAAGCCTAAAGACAAAATTTGTCTAGAAACTATTGATGAAAACTCCACGTTGTGGCATAGGAGATTAAGTCACGCAAATATGCGTCTCATTCAATCGTTAGCATCTAAGGAATTAGTTAGAAACTTACCTAAGCTTAAGTTTGATCAACACTTCTGTGATGCTTGCAAAATTGGAAAGCAAGCTCATACTAGTCATAAGGCTAAGAATATAGTCTCAACGACTACATGCTTAGAACTCCTTCATATGGATCTCTTCAGTCCATCCGCCGTACGGAGTTACGGAGGAAACCGCTACACCTTAGTCATAGTAGATGACTATTCGAGGTATACTTAGACTAGATTCCTTAAGGACAAAACCAAAGCTTTTGATCAATTCAAAATATTTAGTAAGAAAAATCAAAACTAATTAGGATGTACAATAGTGTCAATAAGAACCGACCACGGTAAGGAATTTGATAATGAGGTGCAATTTGGAGAGTTTTGTAATGCCAATGGAATTACACATAACTTCTCAGCTCCATGCACTCCTCAATCAAATAGTGTGGTTGAAAGGAAAAATAGGATACTTCAAGAAATGAGTAGGACTATGTTGAATGAGCAATCGTTAACACAAAAGTTTTGGTGTAACGCAGTAGACACTTCAACATACATTCTCAGCCAAATCCTAATTAGAGCCATCTTAGGAAAAACACCCTACGAACTTTTAAGAGGTAGGAAACCTACTTTAGATTACTTTAGAGTGTTTGGAAGCAAGTGCTTCATTTTAAACACAAAAGACTACCTTACAAAGTTTGGCTCAAAGTCATACGAATGTATCTTTTTAGGTTACTCACAAAATAGTAAAGCCTACATCATCCTAAATAAACACACTAGAAAAGTCGAAGAATCACTTAACGTGACATTCGCTGAAACTCCTCCACCCTCTAAGACATCACCCTTGGTGGATGATGACTTAGATGAAGAAGAAGTAATTAAGGTTACCGAAAAGAAAAACCTAGAAAATGACATTGTGGATGAAACTTTAGAGAATGATGAAATTGTCAATATTAAGGAATCTAGGAACCATCCATTAGAAAATGTCATAACAAACCTTAACCAAAGAACCCTTAGATCACAAGCCTAAAACCAAAGTAACTTCTTTTGTTTTATATCAACTATAGAACCTAAGAATGTGAATGAAGCGTTAACGGATGATAGTTGGATAGTCGCTATGCAAGAAGAATTAAATCAATTCATTGCTAACGACGCTTGGGAGTTAGTTCTACAACCTAGGAATATGACAATTATAGAAACTAAATGGGTGTTTAGAAATAAGTTAGACGAGAACGGTATTGTTTCTCGAAATAAGGCTAGGTTAGTTACTCAAGGCTATAATCAACAAGAGGGCGTCGATTATGATGAAACTTTTATTACCCCACGGTTGCTAGACTTGAGTCATTCTGGATACTATTAGCTTTTGCTTATGCTTTAGACTTTAAACTATTTAAATTGGATCTGTAAAATAGTGCATTTCTGAACGGTTTTATCAATGCGGAGGATAACGTGGCACAACCTATAGGATCATTGACTATTGAAAAACCAAATAGGTTATAAACTAAAGGAAAGGCTTTTTCTATGGTCTTAAACAAGCTACCTCAAGGGCAATGGTATGATAGACTAAAGCTTTCCTTATTAAAATGAATATAAAATGGGACTGGTAGTAACCACTTTTACTAAGAATGAGTTCAAAACCTCATCATCGTTTAAATTATGTCGACGATATTATATTCGGCTCGGACTGTCAAGTCATGTGTGATGATTCCATAAATCATGCTCGACGTTTTTCGAAGGATGAGCATGATGGAGTGAACTCAACTTTTCTTTCCTTGGATTAAAATAAAACAAATGGAAGATGAAATTTTCTTTAATCACTAAATATATTAAGAAAGGCTTAAGAAAAATATGGTAGAAGAATCTAAACCAATGGAAAACCCCCAATTGTCCTCCGTACCAAATCATGAAAGACGATGAGTGTGATTTAGTCTGGGTGTGTAGTACCAATGTGTTCGAGGCATGATAGGTAGTTTATTATACCTAACGGCAAGTAGGCCCGATATCATGTTTAGTGTCTGCCTTTGTGCCCGCTTCCAAGAGGCTCCTAAAACCTCTCACCTTGAAGTGGTTAAACGTATCTTCCGATACATTAAAGGCACTACGCACTTAAGATTATGGTATCCTAAGGGGACCCGCATAGAAACAGTAGTATATACCAACTAATCATGTGGGAGATTATGTGGATAGAAAGAGCACTAGCGGTATTTGTACGTTCGTGTGATGTTGTTTGACATCTTGGTTCTCGAAGAAACAAACCGCTCTTGCTATATTCACTACCGAATCCGAATATGTAAGCGCCGTAAAGGCATGTCAACAAGCACTATGGATGAAACAAGCTCTTATCGACTACGACGTTTAACTCGACGACGTCCCGATCATGTGTGACAATAAAGGCGCGATTAACCTTAGCAAAGTGCAACATTCTCGAACCAAACACATCGAAATTCGTTACCACTTTTTCGTGATAATGTCTAGAAAGGACATATCTCAATCGAAAAAGTGTCGTCTGTCGACAACATTGCCGACATTCTTACGAAACCCTTTAAACGTGAATCGTTTAACTATCTACGTCTTGGTTTAGGAATGATGGAACACATACCATAAATCACATTAGTCTGCTTCTCCTTCTTCTGTCTCAATTCTAGTCCGTGTTCCATTCCGTGGCATGACAACTTAAATACTTCATCCGAAGTACTTTAAGCATTTTTAATTCGCAAAATTCAAATTAGAATGTCACTCCTATTTGTAAATTTTTTGTCAAAACTGAGTCTAAAACCCTTAGCTGAGGGCGGCCCCCATACCCTAGGAGGCCCCCCAATATATTTGCGACCGCCAAGCGATATGGGACCACCATCAGTAAACACTAAAATTGAACACTTAACTAAAAAAATTCAAAACACAAAAACAAACACCCCTTTTCATATCTGCAGCGACGAACACTAACACAACACCCCAAAAATTCAAAATCAGCCAGTAAAACTATAATTGAAGGTCAAATCAACACCTATAATCACTCACAACATCTTAAAGATTATCAATTGTAAGTCATTTTATCTATTTCTTTTAATTTGAGTCTAGGGTTCATGATGAACACTAAAATTGAAATTGGGGATTTTTTATTTTTCTTTCAATATTGTACAATTAAGACTACTAGGATACATAGTATAACTAATATGCTTCCCGTAAACATAGGATTTGCATACATTAGTGAAATTGTTGAAAAATTGATTTCGAACCAAAACCCCAATTTTATTTTCAAATTATTCACGTTAGGAACATAATAAAATTGTGGTTATGCATTGTTAATACAACTTAAAAACGTTTTTCAAACACATGCATAACGATCTCATGAACAAAGCTCGAGATACATAACTCATATGTATTTTTCAACATGTTTGGATGAGCAAAATTAAACTAAGGAGCGTTTGGATTAACTCTTAAGATTTTAATTGTTAGGTTGAGTTAAACGTTACTCCACATTTGGTACATCCAAACATGTCGACCTTTACTAGGAACACTTGGAGACGGAGGAGTGGTTTTATAACGACCTTTACTAGGCATGAACTCAAAATATCATCACATATGTAAAAGATTAAAATATGACTTTGATTATTTTGTTCTAGGTAACAATGCCTCCAATTACCGCACTAGATCATCAAAAGACCTGAAACTACATTCCACTCATATCAAATGAATTTAATCAACCATTACAAAACATAATTGCTAGTCTTGAAAAATGATATTTTCATGAGGGTAGGGTTATGAGTCAAATTTTTGAAAACCTGAGTCACATCCGTGCTAAGTTTGAATCAATTGATTTAGATTGTTTGTTAAACATAAACGAACAAATTGTTCCTCGTTTTGTTCTCGAGTTCTATAGTCAACTAACTTTTGATTATAACTTCACGGGTCATTTTGTGGTTAACTTTGTTATACAAAGTAAGTCATTCTCTCTCACTCTTGAGGAACTCGGTCAAATCTTAAAAATACCGTTCAAAGGTCAAGTGTCACACACCGACATGTGGTCACTCGACTACTTGTCAATAAGTGTTCCTAGTAAAGGTCGTTATAAAACCACTCCTCCGTCTCCAAGTGTCGTTAAGTCTTTCATTCAAATTCCTCGACGAGGTCAAGTCACTCGTACTAAAAACAAGAAAACCATTGTCGTCGACAAAAACGAAATCTTAACTCGCAAAATTCAATCTCATATGAAACCATGGGTTGATATCATTCATGAAAACGCCATTTGTCTATGAGGTCATAAGGATCATGTCTCCGCGTGTCTTTGTAATATGCTTTATTGCATTGAAACCTCCACTCGATACAATCTAGCTTTCTTCATTCTCAAAAGAATGGAAAAGACTCGAAGCAAACCTAAGGAACTCTTACCTTATGGAATGCTTTTGACTAGATTGTTCAAACATGTTGTGTCCGTCTTTCCCAAGCTAGCAATTGATCACTACATCTCACATGATCGAGTCATGCATCCCATCGCTCCTCATTATGAGCGAAAGACGCGATCAGATCGTGGCAAGAAAAGACCTCGTAAATCAAATGCTAGCTCCTACTCCACCACTTTAAATCATCCATCCTCATCTCATCCGTTGGATGATACCCTTGATGAAAATGATGATGAATCATTTCATTCCAACTCTTCATCTCTGTCCCAAAACATCTACTCATCATCCAATGTTGTCTCTAGAGTCCGTCAAAACCCTCCTCATGAAAGTCATAACTTGAACACCCATCTCTCTGA
Organism: Tanacetum coccineum; assembly: GCA_026074375.1. Lineage (NCBI taxonomy): Eukaryota > Viridiplantae > Streptophyta > Magnoliopsida > Asterales > Asteraceae > Tanacetum > Tanacetum coccineum. Next base: position 14,031 of record BQNB010037368.1, on the reverse strand, counting down.
AACTATTAATCTTTAAACTCAACAACGAGATGCTTACCGGGAAGAGTTAAAGTCAGTTGGACAAGCTCTTAAGAACATGATGGGTGGAAAACAGAAGTGAACATGTTGGCATAACTACTAAGAGACTATTATTATTACTATTATCTTTCTTGTTTAATACATTATGTCTTTCAATATATTATTAGGACTAGGAATGGCAAATGACAATTACATTTAACTTGGATGATTTTCTCCATCCTACCAACGTTCTATGATTAGTAAGTTTTATGAATGTGACATGCGAATAATGTCGTTACTTGCTAAATGATTTGCATGCTAGTTTAGGACTACATATTATTGCTTGAATTAGTTGATTCTTGAATTTGGTAGATGCCGAAATCAATGGATTTAAGAAAAAGGGAAAATTAGAAATTTCTTTCTTCCAAAAAACTCCCCCCAATATATTTGGGACCGCTTGGTGATATGGGACCGCCGCCAGGGGAAACGAAAATTTTGAGTTTGCCTCTTTTTCTGTATCTTTGACCTCCTACCTACATTCTTAAGCTGTCATTTCCCTGTTTGGCTAAACCATCTTTGTCATCCTCTTCCATCCAAACCATGCTTTGCCATGTTATACTATCATTTTCATTATTTAAATCATCAAATTTTCATACCTCACTACCACAATCACCTTCTTCATCCTCTTCTTCTTCATCATCAATGTCTTGCTCAAACCACCATTCCAACTTCTCTAGTCGGTAAGACAAGTATGGAAACGCAAAACATCCACTCTAAAATCATCACTTTCTTCCCAAAAAGACTCACCTCCACTTCCTCCAAGAGTATACTTACAATCTCCTTCACCACCATCATACAATCCCTTAAGAGACCAAATGATCAACCAATTCCACAATATCTCCACCATCCTTGATTTACACACTAATTCATCTAATGCCTACATTCATGTACCACCTTCACCACCACCACAACAAATTCATCCTTCTTCTCATGCTCAAGTTGAATTTCACTCAAGCTTTTGTCATTTTTGCAAGTTTTCTAGACACCAATTCCACTCCTTGAGAAATGCAATCAACTTCATTCATTTTCTTCTTACCCGTCCTATACCTCAAACTCGTGCCCCTCCAAATCATGTGTCACCAGTCCCTTCTTTTTCCCTTTTTAATTAATCATTCTCATATGATTAATCTACCTAAACAATCGACCCTCCATCTTTTGATTATGGCATCTTCTACATTCCAAGAATCCACTAGTGTAGATCTATGCCTTATTATGTCTTTATGACTATCTACTTTCTATTGTAATGATTCATACAAATATTGTATGAATTTGTCTTAGCTCGTATTAGCTCTAGTTTTATTTTATGTTGAATGAATGTATTAAGTTGCATTTGCCATTGTATGAGTTTCTTGATTGTTGAATGAAACTCTCTTTTGGGTGACTTAAATATAATGTGTTGCTTAAAAGATATTTGTCTTGCACTTGTATTTCTAACTTTGTTTTGTAGCAAACAATTTTCGTAAGATCGATCCATTGGTGCCCCGAACAAGGGGGAGCATACATCAAGGGGGAGTCTTGATATCGTCGATTTCTTTGTTCCCACAACTACTCGACGATCATCCTTTTTGAATTCGACAAAAAGAGGGAGAAATGAAACAAAACTCTTTAATAATTGTGTAACTTTTAATTTTATACAAAATGAGTTTATATTTTGTCATCATCAAAAAGGGAGAGATTGTTAATACAAATAATGTCTAAAAACGTTATTTATATTTTTTGACCTCTCAACGTTTTGATAATAACAAAATGTAAAAACGTTTACGATAAAATTAAACGTTTACAAATTATTAATCGTAAAATTCCATTTCTAAGATTAGTAATCACTTAAGGTATGAACAAACAAATCATTAAGCATGATTAGTGATCAAGAAAATATTTTTCTCTTATCCATTACATTTTTACAAAAGAATTTCACAAAATTAATTATACAAAATATTTTCTAATTAAAAGAAAAGTTTTATTAAAAACTTAAAATTTGAAATTCAAATTTTCCCCCCAAAACGGAAGCTTCTATACCAGATACAACCTTCCCCACAAAAAGACAAAAAAGGGAGCGTAGTCTACTGGGCGGCCCCCTTATAGGCCTGGCGGCCCCCTTATATATCTGGGACCGCCGGGACCGCCGCCAGTGACCGTTGGATTTTCCTGCCTATAAATACTGCTCCATTCCTTGCAGAAAATCAGACCTCTTTGCACGAATTTTCTCACACTTCTTTCTCTCTCTAAAAACCTTCTTTCTCTCACTAAATATCTTGATCACTAACATCTCTTGATCTTGTTTCAAGTGATCTAATCTCTTCTTCTCATCTCTTCCCTCTCATTCAAGTGCAAGAGAAGAACACTCGTATTCGCCAAGAAACGAAGTGTTGATTAGTGATCTCTCCTCTTTTCTTCTAAGTATCAAATCTCTATTGTAATTATCTTGTGTATTTGTGTGATTCGGATATTGTGTAAATCCGATAGTGTAGATCTAGTGATCGTGTAGTGATTGTGAAGTGGTAGATTGGTTCTAGCTAAGATTAGGACTCGACATTTAGCTTAGTGTCAGAAAATAACGTAAGCAGTTGTAAAGGTTTTCTGCGCTCGAAAGGGCAGCTTGTTGTCATAGTAAAATCTCGAGTAAGATTACTCAGGGAGTGGAGTAGGGCGAAGAAGAGTTCGTAGCCGATCACTATAAATCTTGTGTCTTGGTTTGATGGTCCTTTCTCATCTCCTTATATTGTGTGATTGTATTTTCCATTTAGTTTAGATTTTACTCAATTGATGCATATTGTTGGTTAGTTAAACATACTACTCGAATCTAAGTATTTTGAAAGCAAAGTTTTTAAAACGAAAAACGAACCTGTAAACTATTCAACCCCCCCCCCCCCTTCTAGTAACCACAATCTTGTTACAGGTTGCGGTCCAAAGGCCCCCTTTTATAAGCGCGTATTACTTTGAAAACAGGTTGGAAAAAGGGGTTTAAGATATAACTATATATAAGCAAAGTGTTCATACAACAATGGGTTACATTGGGATTTAACAATGGTGTTAGGGAACTCAGAAAATGGTTGTCTAAACTGGACGCTTTTGGCATTGGTCTATTAAACTATAGTTAGAAACATGTATTATCGTTCGATGCTAGATTGGACATTGATGCCTCTGTGCTTAATTATTGTTCCATACTAGGTTTATTTTTGTGCTTGATTAAGGAAGTGAAATGTGTTAAACATTGTGGAATATGGTGATTTAAATTTGTGGTTGTTAGCTACATAATGTGATGCTCTGATCTTTATGATTCGGTATTTATGGTTGAGATTATGAGGTGTTTGTGGTAAATTTTCAACTTTTTTTCCTCTAAATTCAATCGAGTTTTAAATTTGGGTTCGCAGATGTGTATGTACGATTTTAGAGTGTTTGCTAAAATGTTAAACGACAAGCAGCTTAACAGAAGCAGTTTTGTTTACTCACTCATTTTAAACTGCTTATCTACTTAAAATAAACAATGCCACACACCTCCTAACTAAGTTGAGACCTGCTCATCCCAAAGTGCTAATTTGAGAAAGATTTATAATGCCTTTTTTCCCGTACCTAACAATCCTTTAAACATATGATGATGGGCTGATTCTTTAGTGAAAACACTTTTAGGTTTGGTGGCGCCAGTGATTTATTTGATTGTACAGAATTATATAACAAGGTACTATCCTGGTCGTGATCGATTCGGTAATTGGAAACAAAATTGCTATGAGGTCACTGAATGCAGAGAGGAAGATATCATTGTTACTGCAAAGACTACCAAGGTCAGTTCTAGTTTAAATCTTAGTAATATATAATTGATTGATCATATCACAATATATTTATTGTTACACATACGACAAATTTTTTGAAAAAACTGAGTGAAAGATAATGACAAAAAATCTAAGATATCAGTTAGTAAATCCGTTTTGGGCTATTCCCTTTAATAAAAAAATCGACCATTGCTAAAGTGTCTATTCCTACCCGAACTTACGGTCACAAAGAATTTGAAGCCAAATAAGCTCACAGACCAAGAAATAAAGCTTTAACGAAGCAAATCTAACATTGGAGTACCTCCTTTAGGGGGTGTTTGTTTCGGTTATATATAGCTGGCTTATGGCTTATTTAATTTTGGGCTTATGTTTCATAAGCTCACTTTTTGTGGCTTATTTTGAAACTTTTCGGCTTATATAAGTTCATTAAAGTTTCAAAATAAGCCGCAAAAAGTGAGTTAATAAAACATAAACCGAAAACCAAATGAGCCATAAGCCGGTTATATAATCTGAAACAAACACCCCCTAAGTCTTTGACCGTGGTCACATGTTTCATTAGCGAATATTAAGTAATATATGATTTTAGCAATTTCTATATTATAAATACAGAAAACTAGAAAAGTATTAGCTCTATCTAAAAGATTAGTATTAATGAGTTTGAATTCATTTAATGAAGCAGCTTTCCTTTGCTAAATGAATGTAGGGTTATGAAACACTAGAGCATTATTAGCTTCTGCATTTGGAAGTGCTTATAAATAAGCTCTTCCCAATTACATTGTTTCGTAAACCTTTTGGGTGCAGGCCACAACAACTGCATCAGGTAGTGTTTGCCTTGAATCGCAACAATCAGGGTCTTTTGATTCCTTACCCCGGAATGATGTCTAAACTAAAAATATGGAAACTGCAACTATTTCTCAACAGGGTGTGTTTGATTTTCTCCTTTATAGGGCTTAATTTTTATAAGTCATTTAGAATATGTTTTCATTATGCTTTTGGAAATCTGTGTTATCTTTAAACACCACTTATTCTTTGAAAAAAATGCTCCATGTAGGTGCCCAACATTGGAAGAGGTTCCTACGTTTGTACCACGTGGTAGAAAATGACACATTATGGGACAGACGGATCAGACTGAAGGTGATCAGAATTTGCCAACTCAGATTGAAAATGAATACAAGTGTCTAATTATACTAAGTACAATTTCTCTACCAATCTGCATATTCTTCGTTTTGTTTGTTACAAACTGTTCATCTTCTATTTACAATATCCTGATATTTACGAACCGAGTGACTAGAAGTAGTGGTGTTATGTGTTGTTTGTAAAACTTGAGTTGTTGTACCAATTTGGCTTTCTTCATTTAAATGAAAAATATTTTTTCAGGCTTTTGCTTATTATACTTATTATCACATTTTCCCTAATCGTTAAACCATTCATTAAAACCTCGCGCTCCGCAGCAGAGCGCGGGTTAAAAATCTCGTTTACTTAAGTTGTTGGTAGTGTTACATTTATGAGAATTTGATGTGATAAATAATCTCTACAACTTGCTTTTTACAGCAATTATCGTTCTCCAACCTAATGAGTTATTATATAGGTTAAGCGATAACCACTCCAAAATTATTTTGTAATGTTTGGCATTTTCGTTGATTTTTTTTCTAAGAAATGTGTCTTTTCCTTCCATTTTTTCGTAACTCATAAACATGCAAAAACTTTTATTGTCATTTGTCTACATTGTCGTTTTCTATGTTTAATTGGAAATGAATGATAAAATGATCAACTCTTGTAACGTTGCGTCGAATCATGTGATCAGCTTTTCAGTGTTTTTTCATCTAAGTTTGGCCTCGGGTAGGCCCTAAGGCTGGGCACTATGGATGGGTCGACCGACTCGGTCGACCGATGGCCTTGCCGATCGCCACCATAGTGGCTCAGTCAGTCGCCCGAGATTTAGTGAGCATTTCAATCGTGTACACGACTATTGTCGTGTGCTAGTTTTTGACAAAAAATTGCTAACGTCTCATTTAATATTAAAAAAAAACTTTTTAACTTTTAAAATTTAAATACTTTAACATTATAAATACCCACTCATTTTATCATTTTATACACAATTTTTATATACACTTTCATCAACTTTTTTAAATGGCTTGTTCGGTTCCACATACCGACGATGAAGTCGAAGCTTTGGTTCAAAAACTAATTGACGAAGATATGGTTCATCAGAAAGCGCATCTGGATTTAGCCTTGCAATTTGACAATGCATTCACAGCTAAAGACGATCTTAGAAAAGCATACGAGAAATGTAATGACATTCCACAAGAGCGTTGTGCTTTGATCGACACTTTCTTAAAAGAAGAATCTTTTTTTTTAACGGCGACTTTATTAGAACCACTAGCAAGGAGCTAGTAAATTACAAAGGAATCAGAAAAGGGTGTTGAAGCCAACTAACCCAATTCAAAGTTCTATTACATCTAGCTACACACCAATAAAAAGAGCGTAAAACAATATTGTCGAAAATAGTATCCTTTCGGGGAATAGGAGACGCAAAAAGGAATTGATTCCTGAAGTTCCAAATGCTCCACCAAGAAACGTAAAACACGCCTTCCAACACCTCTTTCGTCTTAGAACCTAAACGGATAGATTTGAACCAAGAGAGCCAATCTTCGTACGACTCATAAGGATGAACATCCAAATTCCACCATCTACAAATTAACTTCTGAATATCTTTCGCCACAGAGCAACCGAAGAATAAATGGGACGAATCCTCGAGCACGTGATCACAAAGAGGACAAGCCAAAGACGGAAGCGAGACATTCCTACGAGACAAATTCGATCTAGTAGGTAAACGATCGAGATAAAGTTTCCAAGCAAAAACGTTTACCTTAATCGGAATACTTTTAATCCATCGAGTAGGAACTTCCATTTTAGGGAGAAAAGCCTCATCTAACATAGATCGAACATCCTTGACTTGAAAAACACCATCGCCATTTAAGTCCCAAAACCATCTGTCATCCATATTAGATAAAATAACCGTATCAAGTAATAACGAAAGCTGATCAAGTTGTTGTGACTCTACACCTCCTCGGACATGACGACAAAAAAGAGAGGAGATAGACGTATTCATCTTATCAGCAACCGATATGTCTTTATTCTCTTCAAGAGCAAACAAACGAGGAAAAGAAAGCTTGAGAAGATTATCGCCAATCCAAAGATCTTTCCAAAAGCTTGTACATGTACCTTTTCCCACACGAATCTTACAATGAGAAATGAGATCGACACCTTTGACTTTAAGGGAGTTAACTTCTGTTATGATGGAGCTCCATGTCGAATTGAAAGCAGCAGAAAGAACATGACCATTCAAGCCATGTAAAGCTGATATAATTCGGGACCATAAGGAGTTATCATGAGAAAGGTAGCGTCATACCCACTTGAAAAAAAGAGCCCGATTGAGAGCGAAGAAACTAAAAACTCCCAACCCTCCAAATTTCTTAGAAGCAAGCACCTTAGACCATTTGACCCAAGCAATCTTTCTATCACCCTCTTGAACGCCATTAAAAAAATTCCTACGCAGACTCTCCATATAATATACGCAGACCATTTGATATTTATACCTGGTGCTTATCCCATACCCTCTATTACATCATATACGAGTGTCTGAGGGAATCGTACTTTTCCTTATTCGTGAGGTGATTAGTCATGTTATTACAGCTTAAAAATCATTAGGTATTGTCAAACATATCTGTTTTCACATATTAAAATTCTAAAAATATTTTTCATAATTCTAATTTTGTTTTGTTAAGCTTAATTTTCTTATTTTTACTTAAGGACATGAAAACCCTTAAGTGTTGGGGGGACGCGGGGGGG